>JASDQU010500685.1:1568-17779 GCA_032191745.1 Picea mariana | reverse complement strand
CCAACATGTGCATCTACCAATTATGCCAACCATGTGCATCAACTACATGTCTCAATATGTAGCCCAACCACATGCAAAATGCATGCACCATGATATCCAACATATGCTTCCAATAATACATCATAAGATATATCAATGAAACTCAAATATGTACTAGCCATGTACCTCAACAAATCAACATCAATCCATACCCATGGGTTAGTTCCATGCACCCAAGATTTATTTTGCATCGTCATCTTACATGATATAACATAGAACCATGAAAACCTACAGCAAACAGTGTCAGAACCTGGAATAACAATGTTAGACTCTGCAACACCGAGTTATACCAACATATGAAGCTTCAATCCATGTGCATTGCCTTTTTCCCAAGGCTTTACCACATATACGTGATCTTCTGCACAACAGCTCGTGTATGTATGCGACCTATTCAAGGTCAGCCTGCGTGTGTACACGACTGATACCACTGTCACCCGTGTATGCCTCTGTGGATAACACACTTGAACTCCCTTTCAATCTTTCATTTTGATATGGTTGATTTGTCCTCTACACCCACTTTTGTAGTTGTCCCTACTCCTCAGAACTTGAGCTCTGAGCATCCATCTTTTCAAATATGTCTCATTTTCTTACTTCATTCCTTCTTCTAGCCATGTTATTGTTGTGAGTGGGAAATCCCCCTACGGACTAGCACTTAGGGTTTTATCATCCATGCAGAAAAGACCTAAAGATTCCTACTTTTTACCATCGTCCCAGACGTAATCCCCATTATTCTTAAGAAAATACACAATTAAGAAGATCAAGTGAACATACCTTATTTCTGGTGTTTGGTACCAATCCCTCTTCACGCTTGATCACTCTTTGACTGCAACTCTCCTCCCAAGGCTAACCTGCATTCACAAAAGACAAACAAAGAACTCCACATGCATTTGATCTATGGATTAATGGGTTAGAGATTTAATCAACATGTACGCAATAAACAATGAAAACATCATATGGTGGGACGAAAAAAGTACTTCTTTATTATCAACTTCACTAAAGAAACTTACAATGATGAAGATGGCCACTGCTCAACGAATCTGTTCCTAGGCTCCTCTTTTACTGTGCACCAACTGCTAACACACTTGCTTCTCTTCTTCGTTGAAATCACAAAATGGTTGCAGAATCTTGGGCAAAGGGGGATATGAATTCGGGAAGAGTTTCTTTAATATGATTTTCCTCTTTTCAAGTGGGACCCCTAACACTTCTTTTATAGTCTAGAAGGAGATAGGTATTTAGTTGAGTGACTGGCCATGCATGGTCAAAAGGTTTAGTTAACTTACCCAAAACTATGTGTTCCATCAACAACTTTCCATTTTTCATGCTTTTGTAGGTACACACGGGCTGTAATGGACCAACTAGCGTGTACACGTGGGTTGTAGTGGAACAGGGCATGTGGGCCTTTAAAAATGGTGTTTTTAAGAAGATTTGTTGAGTATTGGCTTGGCAAAGAAGGCATATGAGATGGCCTGATGTTGGGTAAGTATGTCTGGTGCAAATTAGGGTTATAACAGATGCCCCCTAATGTGTGAGGTCAAAAGAGCATCTAATGGCTGAAACACATTATCAATCTTTATCAACGTACCAAACCGATGAGCCCAGGGACCAGAATTTGCGAGGTGCCATCTGAAAAATAACGATTTTCTCACCGAGGCGGGCATACCCATGCTCGGAATAAAATAAAATCATGGCTACCAATCAAATTCACTATAGATCCATGTCATATAACTATATAAAGTGTAGCTGCGAGCAATACACAGGGGATCTACATCTCAAAATCAAAAATATATACATGTATAGTATCTATCTTCTAGAAGATGATAAGGCCTGATGGCTGGAGATGATGTCTTCAGAGCTCGAGCATCAACTTCAAAATCTTCAAAAACTCAGGTAGGAGTGTAATATGAGTGTACGACTTCACTACCTGGAGGTCTTCGACAGCTCGTCGATCATGGACTAGAGGATCTTGATGATCATACTGGACGCTTCATTGATTTTGAACAAAGACTTGATTGGACTTTCGGGATGGTCGGGCATGAGGGCAAGACACAAAGTGTAGATGGGCCGACTCAGGCTTGGTAAAAATTCCCTTAGACAATAGCACAACAAATGATGAGACTCAGGCAGCATAGCATTGACATAATTTCATGATGCAGGAGGCAACGCAAACTCTCCATATGTTTGGAAGAATAACCAAATGGAGGAGGACACAAATCTATGTAGAGATAACAGCTTCCTAAGGTCAAATTAAATCCCAGAGCTTGAAGAACAAATGGAAGGATGTGCTTTGTCCAAGGGCGACTCATTGTGCTGCCAATAAAAAGAAAATATTTTTCCCTTCCTCTTTTTGGGGTATATTTGATTTTTTTTGTCTTTTTCAATAATTTTGGAAAAAGAATAAAAGAATGCTACATTACAAAGGAGGATCGAGTGTCACAAACATATTAGTTCCAAGCACATGGAACACAAGGATGCTCAGGGCAAAGGGACATATGCAGAAAAAGGACACTCGGGAAAAATCCTCCAGGGGCCAAAGGTGTCGAGACACAGAGGCAAAGTGATACAGGGCTTGCGTATAAGGCATGCTTCAGATGGTTCAGTTGAGAGCAACATGGAGCCATCATTAGGCCAAATACACAGGTATGCAAACGTGGTTAACAAAACACACAATGGTAACATCCTTCGATATAACTTTAACGAGCCCAGAGAAGGTAAGCTTGATGGTTTTTTATATTTAAAGAGTCTGAAAAAATGTAAAAGGAGACTTCATTGGGGTACCTTTTTCAAAGATAGTCTAGTTGGCTCGAAAAAGGGGTAAACTATCACCAACTAGACGTTTATTCAAAACCATTTTAACGAGTGTGATAAAGACAAGGCCACTCAGCAATTTTTTCATTTTTAAGGAGTCTAAAAAAATCTTAACTATGGAATCCGTCGGGAATGTTCTTCTAGACCATTTTAACGAGTGTGAAAGAATAAGGTCACTCGATGATCTTTTCAATTTTAGGGAGTCTGAAAAAATCTTAACTATAGACTCCGTGGGGGTTCCTTTTTCGTAAATTTAGTCCCTCGGGCCCGAAAAAAGGGTTAAAATCATACCTAAGAGTACTCTTCTAGGGAACCAAAGTTCCTAGAGTAAACCTTTGTTCGTATAGTTGACCATCCAGACCGGAAAAGAGGTAAACTACCACCAAACAAACGTGACTTCAAATTTCAGTTTAGCAAGCGTGAAGGTCAACAAGATCGCTCGGCAATCTTTTCACATTTAGAGGGTCTGAAAAGAGCTTAAAAGAAGACCCGTTAAGTTTTGGGAGTCCCGAGGGTGAGGTGAAGAGTGATACAGAATTATGAAAATGAGGATCAAACTCATAATCAGTAAACGCTAGTAAGGACCCCCAGACCTATAGTCATTTAGTGAAATCATGGACACCAAAATGCAACCAAGATCTACCTAGGGTATCCATGTTAAGGTAGGCTCTACCATTAAATTACGACACTCCTAAAGAAGCAATGATGATTCTGTGTCACAACTCGGTGGGATAAATCCTATGGCAAAGCGGAAAAGACAACAAGATACAGAAAGTGGAGATGGAATCCCATCTTAAATGCAACGAGTTGGAAAAAATGTCTTTTTACCAAAGGACCTTCAAAATGACCCAAAACTCCAAAAAGGTTCCAAATACCCAAAGAACACTTCTCGTGACAATCCAAAGAAAACTCCCGAACCATACTAAAATATTTTCAGTTTAGAAAAAATGACAAAAGGGTCCAAAATTTGACAAAAAGAGGCCAAAAAGTCCATAAATAGAAGTTGGCAGCTCATTATCACCATTGGTAATTGAGAAATTGACTAAAAACCAAAACTACCCCTTTGTGAAAAGAGTTGATTCCGGGAGCTTCAGTGGACGAAACGACCATCTGCTTGGACCAAGTAAGTACTCACTACGCCCTCTTGCATTCTAATTCTTTCTTTATGCATTTAAGTTCATTTTGGGAGGGGGCTTCGACCTTTAAAAGATCAACCCTACGTCCACGCGGGTTGTCTTATGATAGCTTCCATGTACACGTGGTTTGCCTTATGACAACTTCCATGTACACGCGGGTTGCCTTATGACAGCCCGAGTGTACACGCTACTGTGAGAACTACAGCCCGCGTGGACCCTCCATTTAGTGTAAAAAAAGACTAAAAACAAGAGTTAACCCTCCTAAACTTTGTCTATTTCAGAATGTATGTTCACTGGAGGGAAAGAGAGCATGAGGATATTGATGTGTTGGTCGATGAAGACCCTGATGCTCTTGTTGCATTGTTGCAGTGTTGTTTGTTAAAGTTTTTTCATTGTCCTTTCATGCGAGCAAAACCTAGGCTACTGAACACCTTGGTGGATTATTGGCATCCCGATGCAGAGGCCTTTATGTTAGAGGGGCATTCATTGGCTCCAATGACAAAGGATATATACTTCCTAACTGGCCTCTCGAGGAGAGGGGAACCAGTCAATTTTCGTACCTTTCCTTCCGGGCCTCATAACATATCGGAGTTGGTTGGACTCCACCGTGAAGCTGATACTGACAGAACGAGCTCCCAAGTGTCGATAAGCAAGATCTCTAACATATCACTAAAAGTGATAGTGTTGCTCATTGGATGGATTACTGGGTCCGCATCTTTGCATCAAGCTTCCCGTGCGCACATGAATTGTGCAGTTTAGTTATTAAATGCAAAAATATTTGACTGGAGCACCACTTTACTGGATTGTATGAAGAGGCAATTAATAGAGTGTCAAATGCAGAATCAGAGGAACTTCAGATTTGGGATGATTCTTTGTGCTTTCTTCTTTGAGAGAGTGCCCAGTTTCAGTCCTAGAGAGACTATATGAGGGCACGAGGCCTCTCTCCCCGCATTATGCAGATGGTCGGCGTTGTTTCCGTGACAGGGGGGAGGGAGGACCATTGAGGCCTTCGATGACAAGTTCTTTTCTTGGTGGGCATGACAGATTCTGGTCATAGAGGACTATCCCTATGCCGAGATTGACTTATCTAGAGATCCTGAGATACTGGTACCTCCCGAAGAGCAATGAGGAGAGATGGGTAAGTTTGCTTCATTTTTCTTTTTTTGTTAAATATATGTAATTTTTATGTTGTTTTTTTTTATATATATCATTTTTTTTATACACCAGAGTATCTGACAGATCTATGTCTGTTATGTGCAGATGTGGGGCCAGTGAGACCAGTGGACTATGTGAGGAACAGATGACGTCCTCGACCAGAAGCAGCCCCAGCCGCAGCCGGCGGGACAGCAGCAGCAGGAGTACCTCCAGTCATTGAGGCTGAGAGAGTTTTGAGACGAGTAGAGTGAAACTTCACCTCGCTTACTTGCACAGTCCCCATGGCATAGATCGAGGATCTTCCGCCATCTATGCAGCCTCATGTAGTGGGGGCACCACGGACGTGGGTCTGACTTTTTAGGCATTTGGAAAACGTCGTTGACCATTACAACAGGGCCAATAGACCCCGTCCTTAGTTAGGCTGGACTTTTCATGCCCCAAGGGAACTATTTGTATATTTTTGAGGGCATAAGCCCTGTGACTCATTACTAGACGTATTTTTGAGGTGTTTGCACCCACGCATGTACTCTGATACTTTTTGATATTATATATGGATTTTTATGTCTTTTTTATGTCTTATGGATTACATTTGCTTTTTCTTTTTTTTTTAATGTATTTTCATGTGCATGTGTGTGTCTTTCTTATATGTGTGCGAGATGCCAATCTAAAATTTGATTAGCTAGAGTATTTGTGACTTGATTTAATCTCCTAGGAACATGAAAATATGTAATATAATCAAAGATTCATTCTAAGAGACGTACCCTAAGGAACTGTCGATGTAAAGTAGGATCATGAACACGGTAGACTCTATTTAACTGAGACACAACCAGCTGAGAATCTAAATAGACCCAGAGGTGAGAGATACCAAGTGACAAAGCGTCACGAAGGAACTCAATAATTGCATTATATTCGGCGACATTTTTTGTGGTGCCACCTAAACATATAACTCATGAAGATAGTAACTGGCCCTGAGGTGTAAAAATCACCCAAGTTGTAGAGGCAAGCCTCCATGTGTGTCGGCTAGTGCCATCTGCGAATCCAAAAAACACCTCTAATTCACTTGACATCTGCCACAGTGACAAAACATAACATCAAAAATGACACGTCCATAAAACCAAAAGAAACCAAAAATTAATAGTACAAAGACTATACATATGTTACAAAAAGTCACCCAAGGTGACCTACCTATGAGTAATACTTCTTGAGGTAGAGCCCATTTCTAGGTTCTGTCGAAGCATTTCCCTCAAATTCTACCAAACGATAAGCACCCTTTTTTAGAACCTCTTTTACGATGAAAGGTTTGAACCACATAGGTTTGAACTTGCCTGCCCCTGGGGGGTCCTTATCTTGGTCATAGACCAAGACAAGGTCACCTTTCAAGAAAATCTGAGGACGAACGGACCGATCATACTGACACTTGACTTTTTTTTCGTGAGCTTCATTAGTTAAGGTCGCTTCACAACGCTGCTCATTGAGCTGCTCGAGATATAATAAATGCTCTTCAAGTGGTGAAGTGTCTCGCAATAACTGTACTGCCAACTTTAAAGATGGGATATGGCATTCTATGGGAAAGACTGCTTCCATCCCATAAACGAGTTGAAAAGGTGAGAAATCGGTTGCAGTCTTAACAGACATTCGGTAGGCCCATAATGTCGAGTATAACATCAAATTCCAATTTGACTTGGCCAAATTGATCGTTCATTGTAGGATGGTCTTAAGAGATTTATTGACAGCTTCCACCTAACCATTCACTTGAGGATAGTAGGGTGACGAATGTTCTTGCCTCAACCCAAGCTTTGATGTTAACTCGGTCATCATTTTCTTATGAAAGTGACTTCCATGGTGAGTGACAATCTCTCTCGGGACACTGAAATGTGCTATAATCTAGTTAAACAAAAAGAGGGTGGTAGTCTCACCATCATCTTTGAATGTTGGCATAGCCTCGACCCACTTGGTGAAGTAGTCTACTGCTATGATGATATAACAGTGCCCCCTTGTTGAAGGAGGATTGCAGGTAGTGTAATAAATCCCCCACTTGGTGAAGGGTCCAATGGTGATGACAGGAAACATGGGAGTAGGATGTGCCCTCATCTTCCATGAGAAGATTTGACATGGGTGGCACTTCTTGACTGATGCGATACAATATTTGATTAGTTTCGGCCAGAAGTAATTAGCTCGTAAAATATTTTGGGTTGTTTCCAACCCAGACAAATGGCCACCACATGCTCCAGTATGGCAATCGTTAAGCACAATTTTTTCTTCTTCATGAGTGAGGCATCGACGAAGGATGCAATCTACACCTTGATGATACAGAGTATCTTCGAGTATGAGATAGTTCTTGGCCTGATGGCGTATAATGCGATGCTCATCATGAGAAGCAAAGGCAGGGCACTTCAAAGTCTGGAGATAGACAAGTATATCTCCATACCAGGGGTCTAAAGATGCTATCAAAAACATGTCTCCTTGAATAGGCAACTCTTTGGGCATAACATCACCTGACTCGACCGGAAGTTTCGAGATGAGTTCCGCAAAGACCAGTAAATTTTTGGACTTCTCTGAAACGAAATCTAAGTCAAATTCCCGGAGGACAACTATCCATCTACTGATGTTTCCACCAATTACCCGTCATGTCAACACGTATTGAAATGGATTCACAACGGCAATGACGGTGGTGTTGCGAAACAAAACATAATGATGGAACCGTTGGACAGCATGGACTGCTACCAACGCAAGTTTTTGATATGAGAATAATTGAGTTCTAGTCCCACCAAGCCTCGAATCAGGTAATAAATCACATATTCTGAGAGCAAATCATCCTCCTGAACTAATACCATGCTGATAGTTGACTCTGTTGCAACCAAGTATAATAAGAAATCTTTGTTGTAATTGGGTCCAAAGCAGAGGGGCAGTTGTGAGGGCATGTTTCAATGCTTCGAAGGAGAGTTGAGCGGCATCATCCCAATGAAAAGGAACGTCTTTCTTCAGTAAGCACATAAAGCCCTTTGTGATCTTGGCATAGTTTGCGATGAAACACCGCAAAAAATTTTCTTTTCCCTGTAGACTCTAAAGTTGAAGGATTGTACGTGGGGGAGGCACCTGAACTATTGCCTCAACCTTGAGAGGATCCACCATGATCCCTGTTGTTGAAACTATGAAACCTAGCAGACGGCCTGACGTCAAGCAAAAACTGCATTTGTTGGGATTCAAGTGAATCCGGAAGTAGCGACATCACTCAAAGATAAGTCGAAGGTGTGTGGGATGATCAGTTCTCTTACGATATCGTGATGCTAAATCATCTAAGTAGGATTCAAAGATATGTTTGAGATCGTGGAAAGCAAAAGACATGACTCGCTGAAAGGTAGCTCTAGCTTTTTTCAAACCAAAAGGCATCTTACGATACGCGAATGTACCCCATGGACAAATGAATGTTGTTTTGTGTTGGTCTTCGAGTTTGATTTGTATCTGATTATATCCCAAAAAACCATCCATGAAAGAAAAGGCCTCGCAACCTGCGCATTCATCGACTATCTAGTCAATAAATGGTGTGGGGAAATTATCTTTTGGACAGGCTTTGTTCAAATCACGGAAGTCTGTGCATACACGAATCATACCCTGTTTTTTGTTAACCGGCACGAGGTTTGACACCCATTGGGTCAAATGGATGGGGTAGATAAAACCTACCTTGAGCAGTTTCTCTACTTCAACCTTAATAGCTGCTGCTTTCTTAGGATTAACTGGACGAAGATTCTGCCGAACCGGTTTAGCATCAGGATAAGTCGTGATTTTGTGTTCAACAATTTTTGGATCGATGCCTGGCATCTCCTCATAAGACCAAGAAAAAACATCGTGGAATTCCTTAAATAAATCCATGTAGATTTGAATCTCTTCGGGGGAACAGTCAACTTCGACGAAAACATTATCCATGAATCCAGGGGCTCTGGAGATGTTTATAGGTATAGTTTAGGTTATGGTTTCCATATTACCCTCGGCATAAACAGCATGTGTAGCCAAAGGATTGATAGGACAAGACCTATCTCCAGTCATAATCAAGGTGAATTCCCCTGCTTCAATTA
This sequence comes from Picea mariana, assembly GCA_032191745.1. NCBI lineage: Eukaryota > Viridiplantae > Streptophyta > Pinopsida > Pinales > Pinaceae > Picea > Picea mariana. The sequence continues at coordinate 8,571 of JASDQU010500685.1, read as the reverse complement.
TGCTTAACTCTGGGAGGAAGTAAGATCTGTGATGGATATCATCCCAAGGTTTGTCCATACTAGTCATTGCTTCATTGATTGCTTCATTTGAGGGCAAGACTAAGTCTAAAGAATCTGTATCAGTGAGGGAACCTTGAGCCCAAATAGGCTCTAGAATTGGATCTAACTCTTGTGTGGGAGTTGGATCGGGGTCGGTGGAAGCTTGTTAGACTAAAGAGTATGCCACTTTTGTGGTGAACAAGGGCATGGACATACCATGGTGCCCTATCCCTTCCATCTTGGTCAGTGGGGAAGGAAGAATCCACGGATCATTAAAGTAAGTCATGCGAAACGATGAAACTTGAAAAATCTCAACCTCATGGTGGTTAGATATGAACCTAACACCACCTTGAGGAGGTGGGTAATCGAAAGTACCCATCAAAGGTGGGCACAAACCAAACCCTATGTTGACGACGTCAGGTTGAGGGTTATCAATTATTGGGACCGTGGATGCCCCCAATGAAGGGTCAGGACCGAAGAAGGACAACTGATCAATGGTCACGATCCAGCCCTCATGTGGAAACAACAAGACCCAAAAAACTGTAATGACTACTGCTTGCATGGCGTAGGTCCAACTCCTCCCTAACAAGAGATTGTATTTGAGAGCTGCATCGACCACTTCAACCTCGACACACATGGTTTTCCCTCCTAACTGCACGGGAAAAGATCGGATAATGCCATGTGGTCGGAACGAATGACCGTCGAAAGTGTTAAGAAGATTAGGTGACGGAGACAAAATGGGTTGGTCAATGGCCTTCCAACACGCCAAAGACATTACGCATGTTGAGGCGCCCTCATCAACCACCGTGCAGAAAATGTTCCGAGTAAAAGTATTTGTGGTGTAAGCCATGACTATATGGAACGCTACATGGTAAGGGAGACTAGGTTTCAAGTCGGTTGTATCAAGCATGATCGTACCTGGATTACAAGTCTCGACGGATCCTAAAGAGGCTAATATATCTTTTCTCTGGGAAGGGCAGCTTTGGAGGACTTCCAAAGCAGACATCGCACAAGGGGTTTGAGACAAATCCTCCACCACAAAGTAATTATGGGCAGCCTTTACGTTTGGGTTCTGGGAAGATTTGTTAAACGCACCTTTTGGGATGCGTGTCATGGTTTTTCCCAACGTCTTCTCGATCTGGAGAGGAAGAGATGGGGTTTTAGCTTCTTTACCTTTTTCAGAGGTGCTTGGCTTGTTGTAATCATTTGCTCTAGTCGATATGTAGGCATCACATTTCATCATATACACATTCTCATATGTAGGATTGTTTGAATACAGAGGGAGTCCTTGGCTTCCCCCTTCTGCGCTTGTAGAGGCTTGATTTAGATTTTGGCCATGCTGAAATGGGTTTGTTAACACAGCAGGCTACTGCTGTGAAAATAAATTTTGGGCCTCTGCAAGCCGAGGGCTTTGGTGAGTTGGGTGGTCTTCCGCGCACAGATTACACAGGTACATCGAATTCATTTTTTTGGTGTTTCCCCCGCTAGCATTATTAGTGGGTTTCTTATCCCCCTTACCCTTCTTACGTTGTTTCTTCTTTCCATCAGGCTATTGGGTGGCCTTCAGATTTGTCAATTGCACATTGTGTACATCCGATGTTTGGGTAGGGGGAGCAGCCAGAATAGTAGTATGGTCGGTCGTTGTATGTTGGATAGACAATTGTTGCAATTGTTTCATTAGTTTTTCAGCAGGCTTTGTTTGTGTTGAACCAACAATACCATCGGCATGTGGTCCAGCTCTCTGTCTAGTTTTATCAAGTATTGATCGTGGTGCATCTGGAAAGATTTCATACAGTAGACCAGACTGAGAATAGATTATCTCAAGCTATTGAGATCTCATGATTGCATCTTCTTCAGAAAACACTCATGATGTTGTGACGTCTTTGGATAACTGTGGGACCAAAGACTTAAGGAACCACTCAAGAAGGAATGTTGGTGGGACTGGCACCTTAATCAAATTCTTTTGGCGTCTCCATTCTCGGATGTGATCAGAGATATGGTCTGCTTTTGTATGTTTGAAATTGGCCAGCAATTCTGTTTCAGCATCGTATCTCACAGGTAATTGGAAATGGTTTAGGAAATCCATTTCCAATTCACCGAAGGAAGAGTATTTTTAGCAGTCGATCTCAATGTACCATTTCATAGCACTCCCAATGAGAGTACGTTGAAACAATCGCAACTGTACGGAGTCGTCTTTCAACAAATTAGATGAGTACCAAAAGTGAAAAGTAGTCACATGATCTCCTGGATCTTCATTAGGATTGGCTTTGAACTTTGGTATGTCCGAAGGCAACTTCGTCAGCATAGGGGGTCAACGCGGATCCTGATAGATAGGGTCATCCAACAACCTTGTTAAGTCTAGAAAATGTAAGGTTTCCAGGAAAGGTATTTTGGGTTGTTGGTGATAACCATGGAAAAAGGGGCCTGGAGTTTGACTGGCACCAGGTTTCCAGGAAAAGTTGGGTTGCTGGCCCGGGTTCTGGTAAAAACCATGGCCATGACCAGCATACAGATTTTGTGTTTGAGGAGACATCATCTGTTGATTCCCAAAATAGGACATAGATGATTGGGTGTGCATTACATTCGGAGGGCTTTGGGAAGGGTTTCCCCATGTCGATCCCATGGGCATAGGTATTGCACCTTGCCCGGGGTTCCATTGGTTGTGAAAATAATTGCCCCAGATCAGCATTCCAGATGAGGGAACTGATCCCTACCAAGAATTCCAAGGTCTTGATGAGGAAGAAGTTCTTGGGTTTGCCCCTTGTGCAAGAATAGTACCCTACATAGGATTAGGTTGTTCGTAACCGGGGTTGCCCCCAGTCGGGAAAGTAGCTAATGAGAAAGTGTTTTTACCAAATGCACCGAACAAAGAAAACAGTGTTGAACCTACTATCATAGTATGAGAAGGTGGTCCTTGACTCCCTACTCCAAATGAACTATGGTGTGTGTTCGGCCCTGCAGATTATTGGTGGGCACCTCTGAGCAAAGGGGACGAAGGAGGGATATGACCACCTCTGTAAGGGAAAGCATTAAAGGGAGCGGAAGTGCCCCCCATGGGTCCTTGCAGAGGAGCGTTAGAGCTCCTTTCCCCCAAGCCTAAAGTCTGTAAAGTGGAGTAGGAGAGTATAGGGCTTGTACCTAATCTAGGAATCCTGTATGAGAACGGAGGGCCTGTCGCACTCTCTGTGGAAGGAGCAGTGGTCGTCGTCAAAGATGAGATTGGACCACTACTCAAGGTAGAGGCAGTTGAGACCATGGTGGCTCGGATCGGCGATGGCGAGTTAAGAGGTGGAACACCCCCTGTGGTGACAACCATAGTGGGAATAGAAGAATTCCTAGAAGAAGTGGCAGCATTTGTTTCCATTGTTGCGTGTGACGCTGTCTGGCCCTCATAAGGATAAATTTGTATGATGATGGGTGTCGAAATATCAGTGGTTGGAGTTTCGAATGGACCAAGAGCTTCCACTCCAAGGTCTGAAATGGTTGGTTCCTCCGGATGTTGTTCGAGCACAGTTTCCTGTGATCCGGTCGCTTCAAAAGACCCTTGTTGGTCTAGCTTTCACCTTAGCGGTGGCGGGGGTGGCTCCAGTGTAACCAGTGGCAGGCCAAGAAGCCTTCATGACCGGCAGAGCTCGTGATCCTCCACTGTGTGAGAAGATCAAAGACACACTAGGGATTTCTATTCATTCAAAAACAGCACACACTAGAAAAATTCCCTATGAGATAAAACAAGCAATGACTAAACTATTTTGGAACAACATTTACAACAACCAACACTAGAGAAACTTACCAGTGCAAGTGAAACTCGAACACGGAAGCACCCTCCGGGTACACTCTACAAAGTGTGGCCTGATGTCTATCCTAGGTACCGCGGTCTACCCCCGCAGTCACCTGTGTAAGTCCCTAAAATAATGGCAACTAGGTTGCCAGTGTGTGAACAGTCACCAGGCGGGTACAGTCGACAGTCGGTTGGACCGCAATGAGCAGGGTATCAATCCTAAAACCTGTCAAAGGTATTGAAAGCAAGTGGTCTGGAAGACAACTGAGGACCTTGAACAGATTCGAGACCCACGAAGCTCTATGGAAAATGCAATCAATGGAATCCCAAAACAAGCCCTCTATATGTGTTCCCCACTACACTTGGTCCGGCTTTGGAGGGGTTATCTCTGCTACCTTTCCTCACATGACCTTGTGTTTAGCCCATATGTTAAAGGGGGGTCCCAGATAACTTTCACGATACTGGACTTTTAACACTCCCTAGCATAGACTCTTTTGTATGTTTTGTAGCCTTGAAGAGTTTCCTCTCCAACCTAAATCAAGGCTCTAGCCTAGACTAGTTGATGGACCCTACAAACATAAAGTCTAGCTGATTTTAATTAATCATTAATTTTTATGGCTTGTCTTAATTCAAAGGTTATGAAAGTGAAACTAGTTATGTTTTGAGAGACGAAACAAAAGATAAACAGAAAGTTGGAAACAAAATAACTTCTTCTCGACAAAATTTTAATCAACTTTTCAAACTAAAATTTTTCTAAGTCCTTTGAACAGTAAACTCAAAACAGGATTTCGCTTGACTATGAGCTACTTATTGTCCTAAGTAAACAGCCAATAACTTATGAAAGAAAAATGTTTCCTTGTTGTTTATGCAAACTAACAACTACTTAACCAAACCAAGAAATAAAAGAGTTTTTTTTTTTTTTATTTAATGCTCGTAAAGCAAAAAGGAAAAATAACGACAAGTAAAGACCAAGAAAACTTATGGCCTAAGTGCAGATCGCAAAGAGTTACTGACAATAACACACAAACTGATGAAAGCAGACTCTCACAATTGTCTAAAAACCCTATGAAAGAAAAATTTTGAGGAAAAATTTTTAATGAAAAAGAAATCTATTGTTGTGATCAAACCCAAGTTGTCGACTGCTATGAGAGAGACCAAGAACCCTGAGAGGTATAACTCTTGACAAGGAAAAGGATGATTGCCTCTCCTTAAACAAAAATTTTCTCAACAGGTACGTTGCTGACAGTTCAACAACGAGCGTGTGCACGTGAGCTGTGTAAGGTCAGAGCGCGTGTACATGCATGCAGACCTTATGCAGGCCGCATGTACCTCTGCAACTCTTCAAAAATGAAAAGACAAGCAATCAAGAACTGGCAGAGACTACTGGTATTGAGAACCAGAATCTCTTGAAGACTCAAAAACTTACTTTGTCAAAAAAGAAAAACAATTCAAGGAAAATTTCATAGAACAAAACCAATCTGAGGTGGTACCTAAGCTACAAACTGCAAAAACAAAGACCAGAATGAGTTTTAGAAAACCCCTGAGAAGGATCACTTATGACAGGGAAGAGGATGATTGCCTCTTTAATAAAAAAAATTGAACTTAGCCACGCTATTGTCACTTCATCAGATAGTGTGTCCACACGAGCTGTGTGAAGGTTGGGCACATGTACACACATGCAGGCCTTATACAGGTCGCATGTACCTCTGTGACTTCCTGAAAAGAAAATGCAGCCACGCAAAGAAAGCAAGGAATACTGGTATGGAAGACCAGAATCCCTACTAGCTCAGACTCTTGCGAAAACTAAGAGAAAAGGTGATGAAACCAATTTAAAACTACCAAAAAGTATCCCCATAAAATCTGATAGATCCCCAGTACGGTCGCCAATTCTGTTGTGAGTGGGAAATCCCCCTATGGACTAGTACTTAGGGTTTTATCATGCATGTAGAAACAACCTAAAGATTCCTACTTTTTACCATCGTTCCAGACCCAATCCCCATTATTCTTAAGAAAATACACAGTTAAGAAGATCAAGTGAACATACCTTATTTACGGCATTTGGTATCGATCCCTCTTCACGCTTGGTCGCTCTTTGACTGCAACTCTCCTCCCAAGGATGACCTACATTCAGAAAAGACAAACAAAGAACTCCACATGCATTTGATCTACGGATTAATGGGTTAGATATTTAATCAACATGTATGCAATAAACAATGAAAACCTCATATGGTGGGACGGGAAAAGTACTTCTTTATTATTAACTTCACTAAAGCAACTTACAATGATGAAGATGGCCACTGCTCCACGAATCTGGTCCTGGGCTCCTCTTTTAGTGTGCACCAACTGCTAACACACTTGCTTCTCTTCTTCGTTGAAATCACAAAATGGTTGTTGAATCTTGGGCAAAGGGGAATACGAATTCGAGTAGAGTTTCTTTACTATGATTTTCCTCTTTTCAAATGGGACCCCTAACCCTTCTTTTATAGGCTATAAGGAGCTAGGTATTTAGTCGAGTGACTGGCCATGCATGGTTAAAAGGTTTAATTAACTTACCCAAAACTGTGTGTTTCGTCACCAACTTTCCATTTTTCGTGCTTTTGTAGGTACACGCGAGTTGTAATGGGCCAGCTAGCATGTACACGCAGGTTGTAGTGGAGCAGGGCACATGGGCCTTTAAAAGGGGTTTTTTTAAAAAGATTTGTTCAGTACTGGCTTGGCGAAGAAGGCATATGAGATGGTCTGATGCCAAGTAAGTATGTTTGGTGCAAATTAGGGTTATAACAGCTATGTGAAGTCCTCATCATGGACTTTCTTCTTGTGTTCCATCAATCCTGGGATTTGTGGCCAAATCCACTACAGTTGTAGCATCTCATGGTGTTACAGTGAATAGCAATGTGTCCTACTTGATCACATCTCCAACACTTTATGGTGTTATAAAATATTCCATTGTATCTCCTTTCATAAGCTCTAAATTCAAAAGATTTGTGACCATATTCATTACATGAATAACAATGCCCATGAAAAATACTTTCATACCTTTGCTTTGGTGTCCCAAGGATAGATTCTTGATGTCTTCCTTGCTTTGTTCTTTTGGAATTTTATTTTCCTTGTGTAGATGGTTGTTTTGCAACATTGTCTTTCTTCTTTGATGGGCTTACCTCATGCTTCTTTGAGGTGCTTTCTTCA
>JASDQU010500684.1:123986-134783 GCA_032191745.1 Picea mariana | reverse complement strand
TTTAGAGAGAGAGAGTTATAGTAAGGGGGGGATAGAGAGGGAAGGGAGGTAGAGAGAGGTAAAGAGAGAAAGGGGGAGAGAGGGGGGATTAAAAGTGTGGGGGAGAGAGGATTAGATGTAGGAGAGAGAGAGAAAGATATATAGAGAGGGGGGGGTGGAGTAAAAAACAAGAAACGTGTTATAGTAGAATGCACATTCTCTTAAAAACACGTGCATGCTCCTATACTAAATTCAGCCTCTTAGGAACCTATGCACTCTCTTAAGAACACCTAGAAGTTATTTTGAATTTAATTTTTGGGTAGGATTGACAAGTTGTATGTTGTCTTGGTTGCCTCTAGTTTATATTTTGGATGAGCAACCTAGTGGTTCGATTTGCAGATTGATATAAACCTCTATTTTTGTGAATACCTCTCTATATCTTTATTTTTTACATCATTTTTCTATAGGCTATAGAATTCAGTTTTTGACAAAACTACAGACATAGATAGAGTCAACTATGTAGATTCCATATATATATATATATATATATATATATATATATATATATATATATATTAATATTGTTTACTATTTTTGATCTATTTTTTCTTCACAAGTATCAAAATCTTAGAATACAAACCTCTCTTATTTATGCTACACCTTTTTTCCGGCTTAACCATTTCTAAAATGAGTTATATGCCACACTAGAGGAGACTAATATCCAAGATCTCAAAAAAATGTAATTTCAAAGATATATTGACTTTGATAATTTCAAAAAATATAAAATAAATATTGTAAATTTCCAAAAAATACCACACTAGGAAAAACGGTTCTCTACAATTATATAAGTTTTTGGAATGAAATATCATCGTTAAGGTACTCAACACCTACACGAACAAAGACATATACCTCATATTTTTCTTAGAAAATAGCATACCATTGTGAAAAAAATTCGAATCTCACATAATTATTCATAATTTCTATTAAAAAAGTTGTATATTCAAAAAGATAATTTAGTTCACTATGTTTCATCTTGTTACACCATCTTCAAATTCATTATAAAAGTACCTTGAATAATCCCTTGAAGTTAACATATTCTTGTTTTTACATGTTTTCATTGCCACTAACATACCATGAAAGACCATCATTAGCTTTCACTTACCCATATAAGAATGAAATTGTTACCAATAACCATACACATAATTATTTTAATCTAATGAACCTAGAAAAAATGCAAGTAATAAGTGTCATGAAAATAGCATGGATCTCATGTGTCTTTCTTGGAATTATCTTGTAGAAAAATCATCAAATACTCTAATTCTTTTCAATTTGATTGTAGGTATTGGTTTTGAGAAACTCATTGAGACTCACATGATGATCAATCCATTTGATGGTGATTCGAATAAGGCTCAACACATAAGTTATATTAAGGAATAGAATCAATAAGAGAATATCTAAATACCCCTTAAATGTAACATGATTGTAGTTTTGGCTCATCTGAGGGCCCAAGCACTCGAACTACTAGGTCTCCTGAGTCAACTATTGTTGAACCAAATGTTGAACCAACTAGATGGGATACTTCGTTAGGTGGAATAAATGGTGGTGTTGGTGGATAAGTTTATGGTGGTTCTTTAACAAATTCAAATGTTGACTTTGTGATTGGTTCCTTTTATGACCGAAACCCATAATCGAGATAAGGATGGATCTGAATACCAAATAGGAAATCATGTGGTAGAAGGAAAGGTGATGCAAGGAAAGTCCTCTATGAATGAAACACATATGTTGAAATCAATAAATTTTTTTCCTTGAGGGCATCTAAGTCTCATTATAAGAAAATATCACCATTTATTTCCCTCAAGGGAAAAATAGAGAAAAGAAAGGATACATAGTTGCAGAAAAACATTTGCCTTTTTGTAGACAAGAGCATGCAAGTTGAGGCCACATAATTAAGATATAATCCATCTAGAAATATCAATTGTTCTTCTTAGGTTAATAAACCTATTAAACCATTCTATGTTTAAACATAATACATGTCATATTTCTAATATGCCAAATTTAGAGAGTACATAAAGAATCATAATTTAGGGAATAGAATGGGTGCAAATGTGACAAAGTGTTCATAGTTGGTAGTAACCTCTCTTGGTAAATTATGGAGTATTACTAGCACGTTGAACCTATATCTCCAGTTACCTTTTGTTATGTCCATGTACAAAACCCTACTAAGTTCCTTCCCATTGTGGGGTATGTTAGGGAATCCTTGGAGTAGAAGTAGATAGTCCATTCTATGTGTATACTAGGAACCTAGAAATGTTTTTTGCTTCAATAGGTGTAGTATGATATTCCCCTCGCAGAAACAATAATTTACCTCGACAAATGAAAAAGAAGATAGGAGTTTCTAGTGATCCATAAACGATATGACAACATGGATCTCTACAAAAATCTAGGATTTAATGTCTATGCAATTTGAATTCACTGTAAATGTGAACATTAAACTAAGTGTAATATAAAATTTTAACTTATCTATTAATTTTCATAATAAGAAGTGAGAAATTGAAACTATTTTCTATGATTGACTGAGAAAATATAAAATATTTTAATTCATCACCTATTATCCAAATGTTCCTACATAGAATTTATGCGACCATTCCCTTGCCCATTCACATCAAATACAAATACAGAGAAGTAATACCTAAATCAAAATTCTTCCCAATTATAAACATAGAACAATTATAAACAAAGGTTAACATTTGTTCCATTGAAAGGATGCATAGAACCATTCCCATATAACATTGATCAAACAACATGTTCTAATGTTAAAGTATATCTATATTTTTAAATATCAATATAACTATGCCATGCAATTAATTCAAAATTGAAGAAACATTGCAAACTATGGTTTGAATATACCGAGTAGTTTGGAAAATTAAAAAAAAACTCAATTTCATTGGAGTGAGTCTACTGCATGCCCACAATTAAATCCATATACTAGTAATTCCATCAAGAATAAAAAATACAAGGTTGTAGGTGAATCAAGGGGATTGGCTTGATTGTATCTTAATAATAAACTGCCCAACCAATTTGATTTTTCCCAAATGATTCAAATTTCTTGACAAGGATTCATTTAAAAAAATGGATGTAACCGAGTGTTGAAAAGAGTTTCCCAAATGATTCAAATTTCTTGACAAGGATTCATTTAAAAAAATGGATGTAACCGAGTGTTGAAAAGAGGGTACACTGCAAGGTAGGGCAATAGTGTGCCTTGTATTCAATCTACCAATTAGAGACAAGTATTATTGGGCTATGGACAAAGGACAACACCCAATAAAATACCATATAAAAAAAAATCTATTATGTAATTAGGTCCAAGTGTGGATTACGATTAAGTGATTGAGAACTATTGTAGGTTGACATTCATACAACACTCATTTAAACAATATTCATGTAATCAATCATTTTTACAACCAAAGTTATCAATGAGCATGGTATACAGGTAAATATGTATCGCAAATGGTGTACACAATAGAACATGCATATTAGAGTAAATGAAATGAGGTTGTAGGGTCAATTATCGATTCAATATTGTTGTGGATTTTTTTAATTACACTAGATTAAGGGTGCACAATCGATACTACTAGTAACAAATGATTCTAATGGTCAACTAACTGCTTAAATCATACTAACAAAGACACCGAGATGTTATTTGAAATCCAATTGGGAATAGAAAGAAAACCAATTGGGAATAGAAAGAAAACCAGCTTCTATGGGATTTTTAATAAAAGGAATTGAATGAAAAAAAAGGGTGAGTTATGGATACAAAAGCTTATGCATTGTTATGAACTAGTAGACAAATTTTCTTATGCATGACTATGCACAATGTCTTCCTTTTCCTATGATTTTGATCTAACTACGTTTTACATCTCTCCTCTCTGCAACTTTTTTTCTCCATTTTTTCTTAGTCTTTTCTATATTGTTTTTCATTAAATTCCCTTCATCATTGCTTCATTTTTAATGGGATACTTTGGAAGGAAAACCACTTCAATGGTTATTTTCAACTTACAAGAGAATTTTTGACATTTTTCTCAACTTTGCCTTAAAAAAAACCAATTAAATTCTTATTGCAAAGTTTATAAAGAGATTTTGATGATCTGTTTTAAATAAGCTAAAGATATCAATTCCAATCCTAAAAGGTCCTAAAATGCAGCTTTGTGGAACTCTTGTTCCACGTAGAGGGAAATGAAAGGTATTGTTTGGTATATTGGAAGGGAAGGGATTATGTAAATGTAGTGGCATATCCTCTCAGGTATCCTTCACAAATACCACTTTTTATTTCTTTAGAATAAATCTAAGCTAACTATTAACATGGTAAACATGGAAGAAAAACAAGAGGTAAGTTGCTTGGCTTGTTCAAAACCTTTCATCTTCATCTACTAGCCTAAGCTATGGTCCTATGCAAGAAGAAGTTTCTCATTCAGCTTATGATCTCACATATATGTGAGCCTGCCTACATATATGTGAGGCTAACCTAAGCTAACTATTAACATGGTAAACATGGAAGAAAAACAAGAGGTAAGTTGCTTGGCTTGTTCAAAACCTTTCATCTTCATCTACTAGCCTGAGCTATGGTCCTATGCAAGAAGAAGTTTCTCATTCAGCTTATATGTGAGCCTGCTCACACTCACATATATGTAAGCAGGCTCACATATATGTGAGTGTGAGCAGATCACATATATGTGAGCAGGCTCACATATATGTGAGCCTAATCTAAGCTAACTATTAACATGGTAAACATGGAAGAAACTAGCCTGAGCTATGGTACTATGCAAGAAGAAGTTTCTGAAGAAACTAGCCTGAGCTATGGTCTCACATATATGTGAGCAGGCTCACATATATGTGAGCCTAATCTAAGCTAACTATTAACATGGTAAACATGGAAGAAACTAGCCTGAGCTATGGTACTATGCAAGAAGAAGTTTCTGAAGAAACTAGCCTGAGCTATGGTCTCACATATATGTGAGCAGGCTCACATATATGTGAGCCTAATCTAAGCTAACTATTAACATGGTAAACATGGAAGAAACTAGCCTGAGCTATGGTACTATGCAAGAAGAAGTTTCTCATTCAGCTTATGATGGAAGGAATGTGCATCAAATTTTAGGAGAGAAGAGGCGTCGTACACCCAACTAGAGAGCACCGGAGTATCATATGGAGAATAACGAAGGAAGCTAAGAGGATTCTCATCTGAATCATGGAATAAAAAGTCTATGATTTAGTAAAATGGACAGGATGTGTCATGGAGAAGTGATGGAAGAACATAACATGGAAGATTTCAGAAAGCAAATTAAAATACTTGAAACATTTTTGAGAGCAAGAAAAAAATTCATCTCAGTTATTAACTTTTATCTACATAATTAAAAAAAATTATTATCCTAAAAAATTCATCTCATTAATAACTTTTCGCCACATAATAAAAAAAATTTATTATCCGACGTTGAAGAATTGGAAAAATTATAACATATTGCAAAAAGAGAAGAATATTGGCACTCAAATATATCAGAATTGATTACTAAGATTCTTTGTTCCAGTCAAGCAACGACTAGTAACTTAATACTTCCCAAGAAAATTAAATTTTGAAATGTAATGTTTTATTAAATCAAATTTTGAAATGTAATGTTTTATTAAATAATATATAATGTAAAGTAAATCGGTTAGTTACATTTACAGTTTTTTTAAGTATTTAGTAACTAAATACTTACTAAGAAAATTTTGAAATTTAATGTTTTATTAAATAATTTATAATGTAAAGTAAATTTGTTAGTTATATTTATAGTTTCCTTTGTGGCACTAAGGGATTTAACAAAAGTTTTTTGTAATGTTGATGATGTGTTTTTAATGTAAATCCTTAAAAAGAAAATTTCAATGATTTTAGTGAAAGTTTTCCTAGTATCCTTGGTGTTATTAATGATTTTAGTAATTGGTCAAGCAAGGATTAGTAACTTAATATTTATAGAGAAAATTTTCAAATCTAATGTTTTATTAATTATTTTATAGTGTAAAGTAAATTTGTTAGTTATATTTACAGTTTTTTTTGTTTCATTTAATATTCTAACAAAAGACTAATAACTTATTACTTACCAAGAAAAAATTGAAATGTAATTTTTTATTAAATATTTTATAGTGTAAAATAAATTTGTTAGTTATATTTACAATTTTTTTGTGTTATTCTAATAAAATATTTTTTAATATTGATGATGTGCTTTTAATGTAAATTTAAAATAGCTTTATATAATGTAAAGTAAATTTGTTAGTTATATTTAAGTTGTTTTTGGTGTTACTAATGATTTTAACAAAATCTTTCTTAATGTTTATGATGTATTTTTAATACAAATCTAAAATAATTTTTAGAAGAGATTTCACTTTTATTTAGAAAGACATAATTCCAAACTTTTGGAAGAATTAAATTTCATTATAGAATTTATGAAGAAGAATATGTTAATTAAATATAGGTTAACCATTCAACTATATGAACTAACATTTTAATTAATTTTTTTTAAAATATTATGTTAAGATACAAATATCAATTTCCTTTAATTTAAATTAATTAATGGTTAATAACATGGCTTTTTTTCTTGGAGATTATATTTCCAAATTTTAAATGGAGTAGAGTATGTACATTTTTATAGACTTTAACAGTTGAATTGTTGAGGGGAGAGGTCCCTTGTCCTACAAACAAAATGATTTTGTACAGGAATTTAGTGTATCTTAACCCTAACCTTAAAACTAACAGCACTACTAACTAGTTATTGTTAAATGCCTATAGGTATGGGTTGGTAATGGGCTGGTAAAATCCCCTAGGAAGTTTAAAAATCTCCCCCTTAATATTAAAAAAAAATGTAGTAAAAACATCAGCCCATGAAAACCCCCAGAGCACTATATACTCCACTAGTGCAAACCACTCTTAGTAAATAATTGTATTTGCTATACTAAATAATCTGATAGATCATTATCAAGTTAATTTCACTAATGAATCTCATTAATGATTAACTACCATGTTTTGACCAACAAAGAAGTTAATCCATAAAATCTTAACCTTCAATTTTGTGTGACCAACAAGAATATTCTAAACATATTAAATAGTGTTCATAAAAACAATCTTTATAATTAAAAGATGATTAAATATAGTTATTATAAATAAATATACATAAATATAGTAATTAGATTGCTATTGTTATTAATATACAACTTGAGTGGGCCTAATGGTTAAGAACATATGTTTCCTCTTAAGAGGTCACAGATTCAAATCCAGAGGGAGGTAGGGTATTTATATCTTCATAGACTTTACAAGTCAAATCCGTGGACAAAGGGGATCCCTTGTCCCACAAACAAGGAGGTCTCATAAATCAATTTGATGTGCTGACTTGACTATGATCTTAAAAATAAATTAGTATTATATAAATATTAATATTTTATACACAATATTATTACTTTCTATAAATTATGCAAAGTTCAATTAGTAAATATTAGCGACCGAGATAGGATGGATTTGCGTTCGAAATTTGGTGTTACGAATTTATGTAATGAAATGGATTTAGCAGAATGAATTCATGCTTCGAAAAATTTTCTTGTGTGTTTTTAATAATTACTGTTTATGGGTAAATAAGATTTTGTAATCTCTGATCAATCGAATCCCGTGATTTATACAAATCTTGGTTGGCAAGCATCTTTATAAATAAAATAGCTCGAGGAAGACAAACCGAACAAACAGTTTCTTAATTTTTTAAATAAGTTCGATAATGATCTTGTTGTCGCATGTGTCTTAGACGACAGAAGCCAAACCAAACAGATATTATAGTAATATTTTAAAGTAACCTTAAAATTGATTATGCCTCTCGGGAGACAAACCAAAGTGGTCTGTTAAACTTCTATAGTAATCTTAATAATGCTCTTGCTGTCTTATGTGTCTTGTAACGACATCAGCAAAGTTTAAAAGGCACTGGATATATGCAAATGCTGCTCCCCAACAATATATATGACCTGCACAAACACTGCGTAGTGGAGACGAGTGTCTGACCTTTTGGATTTATCGTGTGACCTTAAAACCCCAGCGTTCCCCGTCAGGAGAACATCGACAATATTCGAACTCCTTTATTTTATATAACAGGCGACAAATGCTGTTTACATCAACGGCAGAGCTCCTGTTAAAATGCGTCTCTTCAGAGTTGTCAGGCTTTCTAAATTCTAAGCTTTTGCAGGCTGTGGCCACCCGCTGGTATACTACAAAAGCATTTATTTTTGTCGAAATTCGGCTTTGTTATAACCTGGTCTCGCACTCTCGGTAGCTTGGCAAATGTTGGCGGTGATCAAAGTTGGGTGCCTTTGACTTTATGTTGTCATTTTTTTAGACACACTAACCGGTTGAGAGGAAAATACCTGATCTGTTTCTTCTCCTTTTTCTCCCAGTTGTTAAGTTTATATTGTTTTTCTTATCTTTATATGTTTATATGATGATGATGATGATGATGAACGTCCACTAAGACCTAATTGGTCTATCGGACCTTAATAGAGTAAGTGATTACTTGTGATTCTTTAGAATTTTGTTTCTGTGGAGAAGTTTTCCAAGATCACCATACTTTTCATACTTTTCTTGAGTTAAGAGATTAGAAAAATTGATAGTGTAATAAATATTTTGAAAATGAAATCTAATATGTGAAGCTTACATTCTCTACAAATGTTTTTCTTATAAAATAGTGGTTTTTCTGTAACCTTAAATTATTCAATTTTACAGTGTTATATTATTTTTTCTGTTACAAGTCTCACAAAAATATGGAAAAAATTTTGGTGTATAGCGTAACAGTAGCCAAAACAGTTTTCTCCAATTACGACTTCTCCTTGACACTACAGTGTTATATTATTTTTGACAAAAATATGGCAAAAATTTTAGTGTATACGCTAAAAGGACCGAAAACAGTTTTCTCCAATTGCGACTTCTCCTTGACACGATACTGCTACAGTGTTCCTATTTAGTATAACTAGAAAGGGATCATTAAAATCCATATTTCCATATAGGAATTCACTGCCGCAAATTTACTTGCAAGTAATATGGCGTGCACATATTAATAATTCTAGATTTTTATATTGATAGTTTAGACATTTGATTTTGGATTCAGCACTTTGAAATTTTTTTATTGTTTAAATTGCATTTTTGAATGCATAAATGGATTCAACACCTTGATAATCATTTAGGGCATTAGAATTATGCAAACTCAATCATTCAAATAAATAACTCCAACAAAGAAAAATTAATAAGAAAATATACTTATAAAAATATCAAAATATTTAAATTATATTTTTGAATGCATAAATGAATTCAGCCCCTTGAAAATTCTTTAGGGCACTAGAATTATGCAACTCAATCATTCAAATATATAACTCCAACAAAGCAAAATTAATAAAAAAATATACTCATAAAAATACCAAAAAATCAAACATTTAGACTAAACAAATTATATTGGCTTTTAAATTTGTATTTGGTTTTTTGCATATACACAGCGGAAATCATGATAACATAAGTAGTAGAGTCATGCAAAACATGACTAAAACATAATCAGATACTTAGCTTTTAACAGTGGTAGAATCCACTAACCAAGTGCATGCCTTCCACGAACCTCCCAGCCTTAGACCACACTGCTCATCAGCTCAACAATGGGTCACCCCTGAGCTAGGACTAAGCTCCACTCCAAGGAAAGGAATTCTAGGCTAGGCTAAGGTTACAGGGAAAACAACACAGAAAATCTGGAAGGATTCTTTCCAGGATACCACCTTACGCCCACTACTACCAGACTCTCATTCCCCACATGCCTGTTCCGCCCGGGAGTATACACCTTCACAAGCACATTCCATTGGTGCTAACCTCCCTCTCTGGGTCTCAGCAACAGGCCGGATCATGAATTCTTAGAGCCTGAAGCTGGTGTTGGACACTCTCTGGAAGAAACCTCTTCTAACAACATCCACCTCCCTCACCTAGAGAGAGATCACACACAGGCTCAATCACAACTCGCACTGGCCATTAAGCCACATGCGGTCCAGCTCTGCATGGTCACCATAGCCAACTGGAAATATAAACGCGGCCTCTCAAACAGGCTCCACGACTCAGAACGGATGGTGAGACCGGCTCTTCAGAAACAAACACATGCTTCTCGGCTCACAGAATAGGGATGTACTCGGATTTATAGAGCCAAACACAGGCTTTCCAACTGGTTCAACAATGGCAGAATAGTTCAGGGTCACGGCTTCGGGACATAGCCTCCACGCATAGGTTCGATCAGTTGGACAGAGGATGTGCACGAACTATCAAAGACAACACAGGGTTCTCGACTCTCAGGAATGCACGAGGTGTTCTTGCAATGGTGGGGTCGGTCGTACTGTTCAGCGCTCCCTACCTGCTCAGGTAGTCAGGTGGAATGGAGGAGAGAGAGAGAGAGAGAGAGAGAGAGAGAGACCCCCTCATGGCTCATCTCGACTGTTTTATTTGCATGCACCAGGGTGGACACTTGTCACCCTTGGAACTGCATGTGTTCCATTAGCATGCATCCCCTTTGCATGCTTTCCCCTTGCTAGGAACTTAGGATAAAAGTAAAACATAAAATGCACATGTTCTTTTTGGAATAATATTAAATATTATTATTCCCAGGCTTAAGCCCCCTAGGCCAAACGCTTAGCCCATTTTCCCCACCTTCCAGCCCCTAATTCCTTGCCCACTCTATGGATGCTCAGTCCCCCTTCACTCATTCATCGTGGTCGGTCTGCACCTGGCGGTGTTTA
>JASDQU010500684.1:112605-123936 GCA_032191745.1 Picea mariana | reverse complement strand
AGCTTATAAAAACTTGGCTCACCAGCCTATAAATCATAATTACAATTCCTTTCAGAACATGGCTTACAACGGGGCTCGGCCTTGGGGACACTACAATCCCCCTCCCCTTATTTTTTCACTGTCCTTAGTGCAACTTTACACAGCATCTGCAAGCTTTTCAAAATTTTTCAAAAAGATGCGGGTACTCTGCCCGCATAACATATGCATACTCCCATGTCGCGTCATCAGGACCGTACCAAGTCCACTGGACCTTTACAAGCTCTATGGCTCGATTCTAGAGCTGTTTGCTTTTCCTGTCCAATATGGGCATAGGATGCACTTGCAGTACACCTTCTAGTTCCACCTGAATGACATTCCAATCGATAACATGATTAGCATCAGGTACGTATTTCTTAAGCAGTCAAACATGAAACACATTATGTACAGTCATAGATGCAGGTAATGCAAGCATGTATGCAACTGGCCCAATCCTTTCCAGGATCTCAAATGGCCCACAAAATCTTGCTGCCAACTTGGCACAACTTCCTAGCTTCAGGGAACTCNTTGTAGGCGAATTCTACCAAATGCATGTAGTCTTCCCACCTTGATGGTTTATCCATCACATACATTCTCAGCATGTTTTCTATTACTCTGTTCACTCTCTTTGTCTGTCGATCAGACTCGGGATGATACGCTATGCTAAAGTTCAGATTCGTTCTGAATCCCTTAAACTGTCCTTTCCAGAAATTCGAGGTGAATTTCGGGTCCCTAATAGACACAATTGTCTTAGGAATTCCATGCAAGCGCGCAACTTCTTTTAAGAAGATATCAGCAACATTTGTTGCCCTATGGGTGGTTTTCAGTGGAATAAAATGGGTGGCTTTAGTAAGCTTGTCCACCACCACCATGATTGAATCATGTTGCTTGCTTGTTCTAGGTAGTTTGGTGATAAAATCCATTGTTACCATGTCCCATTTCCACTCAGGGATGGGTAAAGGCTACAACAACCCTGCTGGGTGCCTGTGCTCAGCCTTAACCTTTCGGCACTCCATACATTTGGTAATGTATTCAATGATTTCTTTCTTCAACCCTGGCCAAAAATAATGGCCTTTGACTGCTACCATAGTCCTCTGATAACCATGATGTCTAGCATAAGCCATGTTATGCATCTCCTTTAGAATTACTAGCTTCAATTCTTGGACATTGGGTACATACACTCTGTTTTTATACAGAAGTAAAGCATCAGTTCCCAAGGTGTAACTTTCCTTGGTCTGTGGTCTCTCATGCTGCTATAGCTTTGCTACAAGACATTTCTACTGCACATTAGTATTTGTAGCTTCCAAAATTCTGTCTTTCATCTCAATTCGGTACATGCTAATGGCTGTAGCATGTAATTCATGCACTTTTCTGCTGAGTGCATCAGCCACCTTATTTTCTTTCCCTTTGATATGCTTGATATCAAGGTCATATTCACACAGAAACTTCAGCCCTCTGATTTGCCTGGCATTTAAGGTCGACTGATCAAATAAATACTTTAGACAGTTATGGTCTGTTCTCAACTTGAATCTCTTGCCCAGGAGGTAATGTCTCCATTTCTTCAAGGCGTGGACAATTGTTGTCGGCTCTAAATCGTGAGTGGAATAATTCTTCTCATGCTCCTTCAACTTTCGGGATTCATAAAAATCTACAAATCCCTCTTGGCTGAGAACTCCTCCCAGCCCCTCCTTACACACATCTGTGCACACTACGTAATCCTTATTTGGATCTGCAATCTTCAGGATTGGAGCACTAGTTAGCAGTTGCTTCAATCGCTGGAAGCTGCTCTCACATTCTTCAGTCCACTGGAACTTCTTCTCCTTCCTTTGCAAGGAAGTGATAGAATGAGCTATCTTTGAGAATCTGGCTATGAACCTCGTATAGTAGCCCGCCAGACCCATAAAAGATCTAACTTCTGCCACATTCCTTGGCACTGACCATTCTCGAATGGCCTGTACCTTTTCAGGATCCACAACGATCCCTTCTTCAGATATAATGTGTCCCAAGTAATGGATCTGCCTTTGATAAAAAGAGCACTTGCTTAGTTTTTCGTACAACTGGTGTTCTCTCAACACCTATAGCACTATTCTCAGGTGTTTCTCATGCTCTTCCTCTGTCTTGGAATACACCAAGACATCATCGAGAAATACTATGACAAACTTGTCCAAATAATCTTTGAACACTCCATTCATTAAGCACATGAAAACAACAAGTGCATTGGACAGACCAAACGGCACCACCGTGAACTCATAATGACCATACCTTGTTCTAAAGGCATTCTTGCTGATGTCCTCATCCTTTATTCTCACTTGGTGATATCCTGATCGGAGATCTATTTTTGAAAATATTTTCGCATCCTTCAACTGATCAAAAAGATCATCAATCCTTGGTAGAGGATACTTGTTCTTGATAGTGACCTTATTCAACTGTCGAAAATCAATGCACAACCTCAACGTCCCACCTTTCTTCTTCATGAATAGGATCAGGGCTCCCCATGGCGACACACTGGGGCGAATGTAACCTTTCTTTAGTAGCTCTTCGAGCTGCAATTGCAACTCTTTCAGCTCTGGTGTGCTCATTCTATAAGGAGCCTTCGAAACTGGAGTTGCTCCAGGCATCAAATTTATAGAAAAATCGATGTCCCTCTTCGGAGGTAGTCCAGGTGCCTCCTGAAATATGTCCTTGAATTCTTTGAGTACTTTGTGGTCTTCCAGATTCGAGAATACATCTTGGGATGCTACTTCCACCCGATATGCATATAATTGACATCGTTTCTGGTAACATTTCTTCAACTGCATGGTTGATATTTCCCTAACAGCCACGGCTCTGGGAATTCCTTGGACTGTTACCAGATTTCCCTCTTCATTCAGGCAGGTAAACCTCTTGTTATAGCAATCCAAAAGGGCATGGTGCTGGTCCAACCAGTCCATCCCAATTAAGCAACCGCATGAGCCTAAAGGCAGAATTTTCAATTCAACCTTAGTGCTCATTCCTTTCATGTCCATTGAACACGACTTAACCAATTCCATGACCTTCCTCTTGGTCCCTGTGGCCAACTGCACTAACCAAGACTTCTCATGTTTGCTTCTCATTAGATGCAAACTTTCCACCACTCTAGGATCTACATAACTATGGCTAGCCCCTAAATCAATTAAAATAATAAGTGGTCGGTTGTTGATCGTACCTTCCACTTCGATCATGTGTGATTGAAATTTTGCTTGCTTGTTGTCCAGGGCTACGTAGATCCTCGACATTCTGCTGCCCATATTCCCCACTGTTTGTGCTCCCTCTTCAGTCATTCTCGGCTCTCTAAATGATGGCTGTCCCTGAAGAATGTTTCTGGAAAAGGAAGGCTTGTTTCCCTTCTGCCTCTGTTCCTTCTTAAACTTCCTCTGATCATTCCAAACCTTTCGAAGGATAGGCCTTTCTCCTTGTTGTTCATACAAGCATTTCTCCCTTCTTATGGTTTCTTCCATGGTCTTAGGATCGTCATATTGAATCTTGTCACTCATGGAAGGTGGCAGTCCACTCAGATATCTCTGAATCTTGACATCCTCATCTTTGATGAATAGAACATACTTCAGTAGTTCTAAATAACTGCGTTCATACTCATCAATAGTCATGTTGCCTAGCTTGAGTTCGAAGAACTCCTTCATCTTTCTATCATAGTATCTTTTAGTTAGGTATTTCTTCTCGAAATACCTCTTAAATTCCTTCCAAGTGACCTCCTTCTCTCTTATGTGCTGCACCTACACAAACTGATCCCACCACATGGATGCTTTTCCTTTCAGTTGGTACATTGCAATTCTTCTAAATTATATTGACTTTTAAATTTATATTTGGTTTTTTGTTGTTATAATTTTGGTAATATTTATCATGTTTCTATTTTAATAAAAATTAATATTTTTCATTTTTATTTTTATATTTAAATATAATGAAAATAAATTACTAAAAATTAAGCATAAGTAAAATATACTCTCTTCTACCTTTTTCTAAATACAAAATTCTTTAAAATCTAAATATTTCATACTTAAATAGATAATATAAAAAAAAAATATTACATAAAATAAACTTAGCCGGCATTGAAAGATGAATATGAAAAACATTGTGGACATGAAAATTTAGAATAGAGAAACACTTTACCGAACCAAAAACTCTACTATCAAAATGTTATTGAAAGTGAGAATAGAGAAATCCGAGCGAAGGTAAAAACTTCACTATAAAAATGTCATTGTTTCCAGGTTCTCTATCCAAACCATACAAACCAAATACATTTGGGGCATAATCTCTTAATCCGTATCCAGATAAGGTACAAAGATATATTGCTACCTATAAGTTTCATAATAACACATTAATTCTTTTTTATTTGCACATCAACACTTTTCCATTTGAAATATTTTAGATTATGAAATAGTTTGGATTATTGATATTTATTTTTATGACATTTTACAAATTAGTTTATGTTGGTTAGTTGAGTTAGATATTTATATATAATGTTTTTTTTTTTCTTTAAATTATAATGTTGGAAAAACAATTTTGATTAAACAAATTAGAATTGATAATAATTTTCTTCCACTTCTTATCATTAAGAAAAGTCTGGGAGTGCGGTTGCGGGAAACCCTAGCTGCATACTCGCCCTGCGTGTTCCACGATGGCTCTGGTGGTTGGGCTCATCCATGCCGGAGGTGGACCATTCCTTTCTCCATTGCCTTTTTAGACCGTTGCCTTCTTTGGTAATCATGTTCTTTGTTTGGTCAGTTTGAGTGCCCTGTGGGATGTGGATCTGTGCCTCCTCCGGTGTCTTCTGCGGCTGGACGCAGATCAATCTTTCTTCTGGCTGGATCTAGTTCCCTTTGTCTCGTCTGTTCATCTTTGTGCAGCTGATGCACCCACAGATCAAGCTTTCTTCTGGCCAGATCTAGTTCCCTTTGTCTCGTCTCTTCATCTTTGTGCGGCCGATGCCTCAACTGTGGAGATCTCTCTATCCTCTTGTGGGCTTTTGGGAATCTCCATATGATTTTTCTTTCTTGTCTTTGGGTTGTGTTCGAGTTTGATGTATTCCATCTAGTTCGTGTCCCAGAGTTCAAAGGTTGAGTACCAAGTTCAGACTTCTGGTAGGAGTTTTTGGCCCTCTCGTTTCTCTGGGAGGTTTGGGAGCAGCTCAGACCTAGTCTATCCCACATGTTGGTTTTCTATGGAGGGTTTCTTTATTTCGAGTTTTAGGGGTTTGTTTTTCAGTTCACTTTTATTCTTTCTTGTTTTGTTGATCCTTCAGGGTTTGATGTATACTCAGATGGTCCTTTTGTTCGGAGCTCTGGTACCACACTCACTTCTGGTTGGTCATGGGTTTATGCTTCAAGGTCCTTAGCTCTTTTGGAGATACTAGCACTTTGAGGTCCTTCTATTGGACATGAGCTTTTGGTCTCTCCTTTTCCGCAGTCCCGTGGTTTTCACGATTCATATTCTTTTGGGTTTAGCTTGTTCTGATTTTTATAAGTGATAGACGCTTCTTTTTTCAATTTTTTTTTGTGGTCTTTGAGACATATATTGTATTTTCTTTTTTACCTTTTAGTCTCATTTTTTGCCCTTTGGAAGTTTTTCATCGTCTTCAAGTATTAGTCGTGCTTAATGCACCTATAGAATGTAATTTGGTTCTCTTTGGACGATTTTTTTCTCCTTATCATTAAACTTTATAATAAGTAATTTAATTATTTCTTTTATTTTTCACTATTTATTTTTAGCCAAATTTTTTGAGTTTATGGTGATTAGTACTCTTCAACTAGAAGAAATAATAAAAAGATTATATTAAATCAATTTGAACAAGTCATGTTGATCTTATGTTAAATATCTAAGCAAGACCTTAGGCGTCCAACAAAATGGGGCATTCCTACACAAGGGCATTCCTACAAAAGAAACACCTTCCCTAACCATGCACACGACTAGATCAATGATCATAATGCTAATGTTTTTACGTGATTAAAAACCTCAAAGAGGAAAATAGTAGAGGATCCTAGCCAATGTGGCCACTTGAGACAATATATTGATGTAAAAGAAAAACATTTTACAATAGAAAGTCTTACAATCGATCCTCATCAAATGACCCTTTCAAGGTTTTTCATCCTCTTCAAGGACTAGTTATGAAGAATGTAATTTGGTTCTCTTTGGATGAATAAAATTACGCTTTTTTCTCAGAAAAAAAAATCTTATCATTAAACTTTATAATAAGTAATTTAATTGTTTGTTTTATTTTTCACTATTTATTTTTAGCCAGTTTTTGAGTTTATGGTGATTAGTGCTCTCCAACTAGAAGAAATAATACAAAGATTATATGAAGTCAACTTGAGCAAATCACGTTGATCTTAAGTTAAATATCTAAGCATGACCTTAGATGTTCAACAAAACGGAGCATTCCTACACAATAAACACCTTACATAGCTAGATCAATGATCATAATGCCAATGTTTTTACGTGCATAAAAACCTCAAAGAGGAAAATAGTGAGGACCCCAACCAACGCGGCCACTTGGGATAATATATTGATGCAAAAGAAAAACATTTTACAAGAGAGATTCTTACAATGGATCCTGATCAAATGACTCTCCACGCTCTTTAAATACAAATCATGGACCAATTGGATGCTAAGCCATGGATCAATATAGTTGTTAAGATCAAGGGTGTTATTAGCCATCAAATCACTCTATGTATACAACATGTCACGACCATTGAAATACATAACTATAAATGCATAATAATGCATACTACAGAAACATGCTAAAGAAACACACTTTTACTTAAAGACATATTTAACCAAGTTGAACTTAACCTAATCCTATGTGTCTAAATATGCTAACATCCCTCCTTACGAACAAGTTGGGATAGGATTGAGGGGTTTGCAAATGTGAAAAAATAGGAGAAGGAAGGAGGTATTGAATCCTATCACCCTTTAATGACAACTTCTTGAACTCCTAACATAGATTGAAGTTTTGAAAACTTCACTTCTCTTAGAGACTTTGTGAAAATATTTACAACTTGTTCTTCTATAGGGAAAAGGAGAAATTCAAGAAATTGATCATGAATACTATTTTTGATGAAGTGCATTTATAGTTCAATAGGTTTGTTACATAATGTTGAATTGGGTCTTTGAAGATCTTGATGACACTCTAATTTTTACACCAGAGGGTGGTTGGATGTTGCTGCTAGAATCCAAACTCTGAAAAGACTTGTCGAAGCTACAAGGCTTCTTGACTTGCATTAGTTTTTGTTTGACACTCTACTTCCATTGAAGAAAGAGAAATACAATATTGTTTCTTACCATCCTTAGTGATAGGTCTAGAACCAAGGCTGCAAACATAACCTACAATAGAATTTCAATCATCCGGGTTGCAATCCCAATCCAAATTCATGAAACTAACAAAGAAAGGAGTACCCCTTGAACTTTAATGTATCAAAAACAGAATTATACCCCATATATACCAAATTATCCCTTTTGATTCTTTCCAATGGATTTAATGGGTTGTCTGCATATAATGGACAACAAGACCAACAACAAAGGAAATATTAGGATGGGTATGATTCAAATATAAGAGGTTACAAACTAATTTATTGTACAAAGTAGCATCAACTTTAGGAGTAGTACAAGTGGTAGAAAGTTTAACTCCAAAATTGAAGGGAGAAGAGGTTGGTTTAGAATATTCAATCTGAAAGCGACCAAGAAGGTCACATGCATACTTATATTGTGAAAGGTAAATTACTTCTTTAGTTTGCAATACTTGGAGGCAAGGAAATAATGCAAATATCTTAATTCTATCATTTCAAATTTACTTTTAAGGCTATATTTCACATGGGATAAAAGTTTAGGGTTACTATTAGTGAGGATACAGTCATCAACATAAATACAAATTATTATGAGATAGATTCCTACTTTCTTGGTATAGACATCAGGGTTAGAATGACATCTAGGAAAACGGATATGAAGGAGAAAGTTATCTATTTTGGAATTCTAAGTTTGAGGAGCTTGCTTAATCCCATAGATATATTTCTTAAGGAAGAAAACAAGGTTGGATTCATTATGAACATAGCCAAGAGGTTGTTCCATGTAGATTTATGATTTTATATTTCCATGCAAGAAGGTAGGTTTAATGTCCATCTGATTGACCCCCCATTTATGTGAGGAAACAAGATATATAAAATGATGGATGCAATTAATTTTTTATGCAAGGAAAAGGTTTTCATTGTAGTCAATTCCTTCAAATTGAGATAATCCTTTGGAAAATAATCAAGCCTTATGTAATTCAACACTTTCATCTAATGCATACTTAGTTTTATACACCCATTTGTATCTGAAAAATTTTCTTCCTTTTGAAAGAGATAGAATATTCAAAGTATCATTCACCATTAATAAATGATATTCTTCAATCATTATTTTGAACCAATTTGGATGGGTAGAAGCTTCCACAAATGTTTATAGATCACAAGTCTATGAAACATGACACAAAAGAGAGAATCCTCACTAGAATTGCAAATATATCTAACACTTGTCTAAAGGATTATTGACAAGATCACCAGTTACTTCTCATGTTGAATGGAGTCATCTGGGAATTGACAGTACTGGTGTAGGTTCATGTTCAATGGACTCATTTGGAGGAATCTGAGAAAGTGGAGATGGATTTTCATCCTCATTGTCATATTTTGAAGAAGAAACCACAACAGGTACAAAAGATGGAAAAAATTTCAAAGATGGCTCATAAGGAAAAGATGGAACAAACATTAAATTGGGCTCATAGGCTAATACGTTTTCATCAAATTTAACATCTCTTCTAATAATGATTCTATTGGAATGAGGTTAAAGAAGTCGATAACCTTTGAAATATTTAGAATATCTATCGAAAATTCCCTTCTCACTTTCAATATATACTACTTTCCTTTTTTCGTTAGGAATATGATCCATGCTTCACTACCAAATACACATAAGTGGTTTACATATGGATTAATTTCAATCCATGCTTATTCTAGTGTTATATTTTTTAAATCATTTGTGTGAGTTTGACTTACTATGTAATTAGCACAATTGATGGTTTCCACACAATAATGAAGGATTAATCCTTTAGATTGGATCATACAATCAAACATTTTCTTTAATGTGCGATTATTTCTCTCAGAAACACTATTTTGTTGTGGTGTATATGGAATAGTATGTTGCATTTGAATTCCCTGTGCAGTGTAGAAAGTTGTGAATTTGTTGTTCAAATATTCATTGTTATTATCTATTCTTAACCTTTGAAGTGGATGTCTAGATTTTTTTTCTAAAGGATCTTGTAGTACAAAAACATGTCAAAAACATCACTCTTAAGCGTAATGTACTTCAAAAAAAATGTCACAATTTTTTTTTTGTTTGTACATTTATCCATGAAAAGTTCTGAGATTTCAATCAAGTAAGATTTATGTTATAAGGATTGAGTCTAAAAGTTTGTTAGAATACTTAATGTCGTTGGCTGTCCTCACCATTCAACTTAAAGTTTCCTAATCGACGATATAAAAGTGTTTACTCTTCACTTCAATGTCTATCTAAGATCCCGTAATCTATAATTACTTTTCTATCTGTTTGTACCTATAACACTACCACAATCTTAACAATACAAGTAACTTTGGGATTTTATGGCCAAATCCCTACATAAAAATATTACAATATGTTTGCAATACAAACGAGTTGTAATAAGGTCTGTTACTTCCACACCTCTATCTGGAATGAAGACTCTCCAACGTTCTTTTACTGGTTTGCTCACTACACTATTAGACTTGTTCCTACAACAAACATTCCTACCATGTTACTATAGTTTTTGTGGAAAACAGAGGTTAATCGGACTTCGACAATTACTAATGCCGAACAAAACAACGGACCATGCTATTTTCCCAAGATCCGAAATACGGAAAGACTGTGGGCCCAACACTTTGGGGTTTTGGGGTTTCACGAGTACAATAGCCCAACATCAACACACAACTCCCGAAATTGTGAAAGGTGATCAGTATTTTGGGGTTTCGAAGTTCGATATTTTGCGAATACAACACCCAACATCAACACACAACAACTCTCGAAATTGCGAAAAGTGACCAGCATTTCGGTATTTCGAAGTTCGAGATTTCGCGAGTACAGAGGCCAAACATCTACACACAATAACTCCTTCAATTGTGAAAAGTGACCAGCATTTCAGGACTTTGGAGTTTGAGATTTCGTGAGTACAGAAGCCAAACATCCACACACAACAACTCCCAAAATTGCGAAAAGTGATCAGCACTTCGGGATTTTGGAGTTCGGGATTTCGCGAGTACAACAACCAAACACCAACACAAAACGTTTCTCGAAGTTGCAAAAAGGTAAAGTGGGATCAACACTTCGGGGTTTCAGGGTTTGAAATCCCGTGACTTCAAAAGTCAAAACATCAAAACACCACAATTTCTGAATCACGAAAGGAAAGTGGGACCCACATTTCGGAGTTTTGGGGTCCGGGACTTTGTGACTTCAAGTACCCAACAACAACATATACGGACTTCTGAAATGTGAAAAAGGAAAGGTGAGACCCGCATTTCGAGATTTTGGGGTTTGGAACTTTGCGAGTTACGATGTCCAAACATCAACATATACAAACTTCTGAAATGTGAAAAAAGGGAAAGGTGAGACCATCATTTTGGGATTTCTCGGTTCAGAACTTCATGAGTTCTAGTGTCCAAACATCAACATATACAAACTTCCAAAATGTGAAAAAAGAGAAAGGTGAGACCCGCATTTTGGGATTTTCAGGTTTCATGGATTCATGGTTTCCAATGCCCAAACCTATCCTGCAACAACTCCTGAAATGCGAAAGAAGGGAAAAAGGATTAGCACTTCGAGGTTTCGTAATTTCCTAAAATTTGTCATAAACCTTAACTGTGGAAAGGGTAGACTGTTTTAAACAAAACAAGGAAAGCATAAAAATCTTTTGATAGGTGTCAATTCTCATGATTGTTTAGCATTTGATAAACAAAAGGGGTTTTCTAGATCTCCTTAACTTTCCAAATTTTTCCCTTTATTGGTGTCCTTACTTTCGTTTTGTGAGACAGTAGGTGTGGAAGGATTCAATATCCATTTACCTAACAAACTTCCGAAGGTCTAACTAATGAGTTTTATACGCTTATATTCTATAAAAGGGTACAATAGGATAATAGTTTTCTGTATAAGGTAATTTCTATTATATTCACTTAGAGCTGCTTTTAATCAATGTATTATATGTTAACGGTACTAGATTTGTGCATCTAGTATATACATGAATGTGAATTTTATTCC
>JASDQU010500684.1:87830-112422 GCA_032191745.1 Picea mariana | reverse complement strand
TAGATGTGAACATTCCAGCAGACGTATTATAACTATATATAGATACAGATTTCCTTCACACATATTCCTCACATGAAAAGATATTATCATTCAATTAGTTTACTTTAACGCAATTAGAAATAATCACCCAATAGATACATGACATCAATCAAACGTAGCCATTCAAAATAGAGAAGGGTAGATCAACATGTCTGAATCCAATTTGCGGAAAGACAAAGGGAATAGCCACGTTCCTCCAAACCATAGAACAGGGCAGCGAAAATAACTTGTCTGATTCACCCCCTAGCCTGACCATGAATCTATAAGGGCAAACTTGGAAACTCCTCCCCAGCAATGTCCTTCAATTCCAACAGTTATCCTCTTGCCTCACACTTACTCAACAGTGCTCATAACAACAAGGAAAATCTATTTCAGCAGGCTCCTCTTGCCTCACACTCAATCCGTAGTGTTCATAACATCAAGAGAGCTAAAAAATCCTTTTCCCATCATACTTGGCAGTGTCCTGCCTGCTCGCATATGCTATTTATCAATTTTTGCCTGAGTCTTTTTCCCTCCTTTGGGGATTTTCATAGATCTCTTAATCCCTGATTTTTAGGGGCTTCCAGTGGAAAAATATCTGATTTTCCACTTCTCATAATCAGCCTAGAGGTAGTTTTAACATGTTCCCCACTCATGGAGTCATGGTCAGTTGATTTTAACATGGTTGTTCCATTTGTCCTCCTGCAATTAATATAAATATTTTGTTGTGATACAAGTGTCATAGTCAAATAGTTAGTTGAGTCCAAACAAATCTCTTCCCAACAGTCATAATAATTAAATACAATTATTAAATTCAAAATTCGAAATTGCCATAAATGGCAAAAATTTTCCATATTCGAATTTGCCAAAAACGAAAATAAATTTCAAGCACATAAAAAAATATTTTGTTTTTGGGGGATGTCACATCCTTTCCCCCTTTAGTAAAACACTATCCTCAGTGTTCGTTCCTTTCCTAGAACAGGATTGGATGAGATTTCTTAAAGCTCCTTCCAATTCCCAAGTGGCCTCCTCAGGACTAAAGTGCTTCCATTGCACCTTTACCTGAGTGATGGCTCTATTCCGAAGTGTTATTTCTCTCTAGTATAGAATGCGCAAGGGTTCCACCTGGAACTCTCCTTTGGGTTCCACCTACACCAAGTTCCAATCAATCATATGAGTAGGGTCATGAATATACTTTTTCAACAAGGAAACATGAAATACATTATGAATTCTTAGATTAGTTCGAAGTGCAAGCTGATATGCTACGGGTCCAATTCGAGCTAGTATCTCGAAGGGTCCACAAAACCTGGGTGCCATCTTGGCACAGTTCCCCAACTTCAATGAGCTTTTTTGGGCTTTGACCTTCAAATAAACATGGTCTCCCACTTGAAATTCCAAGTGTCTTCTTTTCTGATCCACATAGCTCTTCTGTCTGTCTTGTGTCTCTTTCAGGTTCTGTTGTACCTTCCTTACCAAGTTATCCATTTCTTGGAGCATCTCTGGTCCAACCATGAGTCTGTCAACTGGGTTATCCCAACTAATTGGAGTTGTACACTTTTTGTCGTACAGTATTTCGAAAGGGCTCAATTTAGCCGAAGTTTGGTACCCATTGTTATATGCAAATTCTACCAAGTGTAGGTAGTCTTCCCACTTGTTCGATTTTGTTCTTACATACATGCAGAGCATATCCTCTATGATTTGGTTTGTCCTTTTGGTCTGTCCATATGTTTGTCGATGATAACTCGTACTGAAATTCAAATTAGTATTTAGCCCTGCAAACAATTCCTTCCAAAAAGTGGATGTGAATTTTACATCTATATCTGAAATCACCATTTTAGGAATACCATGCAGTCTAAAAATTTCTTTCATGAATATTTAAACTATGTTAATATCTTTAAAAGTAGACTTACAGGAATAAAGTGTGCAGACTTACTGAGTTTATCGATTACAACAATGATAGAATCATTATGTTTCTGAGTTTTAGACAAGCCTGTTAGAAAGTCTAGAGATATGGTCTCCCATTTCCATTCTGGTACTGGTAATGGCTGTAATAGGCCGGTTAGATGCTAGTGTTCGGCCTTAACCTAATAACAATATTGGCACCTAGCCAAATATTCTATTGTTTCGCCCTTCATTTTAGGCCAGTAAAATAGTTTTCTGAGTGTTGATATTGTTTTTTGGTAGCCGGGATGGCCAGAATATGGTTTCTTATGCACTTCGTCTAAAATAGTTAATTTTAGCTTTGTTGAATCTGGTATGTAAAGTCTGTTTTTAAATCTTAATAGTCCCTCCTTGTCGATACTTATATATGGTTCATCTGAGTTTGTGATATTGTTTTGCAATTCTTCCATCATCTTAGTGTAATTTGCGTCGTTAATACTTGCATTTTTTATTCTTTGTTCGAGATCACTTTCTGCCCTGCTGATATTTATCTCAAATAACCCATGGATTCTGCAGCTTAAAGCATCTACTACTTTATTTACCTTACCCTTGATATGTCTGACCTCAAAGTTGAATTCGCTCAAGAAGGCTAGCCACCTTGCTTGTCTCGCATTAAGGTCTGGTTGGTTAAACAAATATTTCACTCCGCTATTGTCTGTCAATAGTAAGAATTTTCTGCCCATTATATAGTGTTGCCACATTTTTAAGGCATGTATTACTGCTGCCAATTCTAAGTCATGAGTGACATAATTTCGCTCGTGTTCCTCTAATTTCTGGGACTCATAAAAAATCACGTGCCCTTCCTGAGTTAGAACACCACCCAGTCCCTTTTTACTTGCATCAACGCATACTGTGAAGTCTTTATCTAGATGTGCTACCTTAAAAATGGGCGTTGATGTCAATAATTCTTTTAGCTTGTTAAAACTATCTTGACACTTTTGCGGCCAGTTAAACTTGGTCCATTTCTTTTGTAATGACGTGATAGGGTAGGCTATCTTGGAGAACCCTTCTATAAATCTGCGATAATATCCAGTGATTCCCATGAATGATCAGATATCTGCCACATACTTAGGTACTGGCCATTCCATAATGGCTTTTATCTTTTCTGGCTCTACGACAATACCTTCCAAGGAAATGACATATCCTAAATATTGTATTTCTTTTATATAAAAATCACATTTGTCGAATTTTGCATATAGCTTGTGTTTCCTTAGTTTTTGCAGAACTATTCGTAAGTGTTCATCATGTTCCTCCTCTGTTTTAAAATAGACCAGAATATCGTCAATAAATACTACTACGAACTTGTCTAAGTACTGGCTGAAAATGTTGTTCATCAAGCACATAAATGTGGCTGGTGCATTAGTGAGTCTGAAAGGTATGACTACAAACTCGTAGTGTTCGTATCTTGTACAAAAAGTTGTTTTGTTTATGTCCTGGTCCTTTATCCTAACATGATGATAACCGGATCGTAAATCCAATTTTGAGAAAATCTTGGCCCCACCAACTTGATCGAACAGATCATTTATCCTGGGTAAGGGGTATTTGTTCTTAATGGTCACTTTGTTCAGTTGTCTATAATCGATACATAGTCTTAGAGTACCGTCTTTCTTCTTCACAAAGAGGACTGGTGCTCCCCATGGCGAGACACTTGGTCTAATATACACTTTATCCAACAATTCCTGTAATTGTATTTTTAATTCTGTCAGTTCTGGTAGACTCATTTGGTAGGGTGCTTTTGAGATAGGAGTTGATTCGGGTAGTAAGTCTATGGAGAAATCTACTTCTCTCCTAGGAGGTAGTTCTGGTATCTCATAAACAAACATGTCTCTGAACTCATGTAGGGCAGTAATGTCTTCTAACTTGGGCTTATCTTCTTTTTTTAATAGATTTGTTCCTTGGATGCCGTAAACTTGACATCCCTTTCTAATACATTTCTTGAATTGCATCGCTGAAACTTGTCTAACTGACACAGGTTTTGGTATGCCTTGGGTTGTTCTAATAGTGCCAAAATTATCTTTGTAGCTAAGTATCTTTGTATAACAGTCTAGTATTGTTGTGTGTTGTTCCAACCAATCCATCTCGATAATCATATCATAAGATCCTAGTGGTAGGATGTTCAGATTGGTCCTTATATTTTGACCATCTATGTTGAACTCAAGATCAGAAATAAAGTTGACTACTTTTCTTTAGTACATGTTGCTAGTTGTACAAGCCAAGATTTTGCATGCTTTTGTTTCTTAAGTTTATTCGACTCTACTACATCAAGAGTAATATAACTTAACGTAGCTCCAAGGTCAATTAAAATAGAAATTCAAGTGTCATGGATTTTACCTTCAATCTCTACCACTGAGGACTGGTGGTCAGCTTATCGACTATCTATGGTTGCATTTATCCGATGCAAAATTCTGCCCATGTCTCCCACTGTCAAGGCTTCCTATAAATTGTGAACAACAGTTCTGTTTTCTATAATTAAATGTGGATAGTTCCTCCTTAGATGAGGTTCTCCACACTCCCAACACTTTAATGGCTTGTGAGAGTTGTCCCCAAACTTCTTTGTTCCCAAGTTTACCGTTTTACCATTACCTTGCGTATTCGGATGATTGGAGTGAAAATCCTTCCTTGGGAAACTTTTTTCTGCATTCCGATAAGGAGCTAGCTGGTATCCCTTCTTCTGTTGGTTTATTCCATCTTACTTCTTATCCTTCTAGGTCTTGGGAAACTCTACCCACTTTATATTGGTCATAGCACATTCGTGCCTTCCTGAATGCCTCACTCAAGGATTTGGGGTTGTCAAACTCGATTATGTCCCTGTAGGACTGTGGTAAACAACTTAAGAATCATTGGACTTTTACCTTATCCTCCCGGATGTATGGTACGAACCTTAGTAGTTCAAGAAAATTATTTATAAGGTCCTCCATCATCATTTGTCTGAATCGTAACTCATAAAATTATTTCGTCTTCCTTTCATAATATCTTTTAGAAAGGTATTGTTTATTAAAATACTTCTTAAAGTCGGCCCATTCCAACTGTTTCTCCTTTAGGCCCTTGTCCAGTTTCAGGTCCTGCCACCAAATCTTGGCCTTCCCCTTCAAATGGTAAATGGAAATTCTGACCTTCATGTTGTTGGAATAGTTGTAGATTTGGAAGTATTTTTCTGATGTCCAACAACCATGCCTTGGATTCTTCTCCTGTCCTGGATTCTCCATCAAAAGTAGTTGGTTTAATCTTTTTAAATTCTCCTTCAAGGTGGTCTGTTTGTTTTCTTTTTTTGTCTGGTATGGTTTTGTCTTCAGCTGAAGGTGTCCCTTCAGACGAACTGTCTCTTTTTTCTGTTTTCACACTAGAATTCTTGGAGGTCCCTTTGGTGACCTCTTCCTCATGGTTATCATATTTTGGGCTTTTCTTCGTTACTATACTATGAAACAGGACTTCATTTATCTCTTGCTGTTCCTGCTATGCCTTGTTCAATTTTTCATTGTCGGCCTTGAAAACCTATAGCTCAACAACAAGATTTCTCATTGTTTCCAACACCTCCGTGGGTGAACTTCCATCACTATTATGTCTTGGATCTCCAGGAGGTCCTTGCTACGGATTCTCTTCCATCCTGATTTTTGCACCTTCTTGAGCTGCCATAATTCAACACAAAACCGAAAAGGATTTCGGTCTGAATCCACAAGATTTATTAGTTTTTTCATAAATCAGAATATATACTAAGCATTTAATGTTCCCCTGTTTAGGCCCATTGTTGTAACTTTTTCTCTGATACCATATGTAATGTACCTCAAAAAAACTGTCACAATTTTTTTTTTATTTGTACATTTATCCATGAAAAGTTCTGAGATTTCAAGAGAGTAAGCTTTCTGTTATAAGGCTTGAGTATGAAAGTTTGTTAAAATCCTTACTGTCGTCGGATGTCCTCACCATTCAACTTAAATTTTCATAATCGACGATATAAAAGTGTTTACTCTTCACTTCAATGTTTATCTAAGATCCGGTAATATATAATTACTTTTCTATCTATTTGTACCTATAACACTACCACAGTCTTAATAATACAAGTAACTTTGTGATTTTATGGCCAAATCCCTACATAAAAATATTACCATATGTTTGCAATACAAACGACTTGTAATACGGTCTGTTACTTCTATATCTCTATCTGGAATGAAGACTCTCCAATGTTCTTTTACTAGTCTGCTCACTACACTATTAGAGTTGTTCCTATAACAAACATTCCTACCATGTTACTATAGTTTTGTGGAAAAAAAAAGTTAATCGAGTTTCGACGATTACTAATGCCGAACAAAACAATGGACCACGCTATTTGTCGAAGATCTGAAATATAGAGAGATTGTGGGCCCAACACTTTGGGGTTTCGGGGTTCTGTGAGTACAACAGCCCAACATCAACACACATCAACTCCCGAGATCATGAAAGGTGACCAGCATTTTGGTGTTTCGGAGTTCGGGATTTTGCAAATACAACACCCAACATCAACACACAACAACTCCCGAAATTGCGAAAAGTAAACAACATTTCGGGATTTCGGAGTTTGGGATTTTGTGAGCATAGAAGCCAAACATCTACACAGAACAACTCCCAAAATTGTGAAAAGTGACCAGCATTTTGGGACTTCAAAGTTCAGGATTTCCCGAGTATAGAAGCCAAACATCCACACACAACAAGTCCCAAAATTGCAAAAAGTGATCAACACTTCAGGATTTCAGAGTTCGGGATTTCGCGAGTACAACAACCAAACATCAACAAAAAACATTTCTCGAAGTTGCGAAAAGGTAAAGTGGGATCAACACTTCGAGGTTACGGTGTTCAAAATCCCACGACTTCAAAAGTTAAAACATCAAAACACCACAATTTCTGAATCGCGAAAGGAAAGTGGGACCCGCATTTTGGGGTTTCAGGGTCTGGGACTTCATGACTTCAAGTACCCAACAACAACATATACAAACTTCTGAAATGTGAAAAAGGAAAGGTGAGACCCGCATTTCGGGATTTTGGGGTTCGAAACTTCGCGAGTTCTGGTGTCCAAACATCAACATATACAAACTTCTGAAATGCGAAAAAAAGGAAAGGTGAGACCCGCATTTTGGGATTTCGGGGTTCAAAACTTTGCGAGTTCCAGTGTCCAAACATCAACATATACAAACTTTTGAAATGCGAAAAAAGGGAAAGGTGAGACCCACATTTCGGTATTTTTGGGGTTCGGGGTTTTGTGGTTTCCAATGCCCAAACCTATCCTGCAACAACTCCCGAAATGTGAAATAAGGGAAAAAGGATTAGCACTTCGGGGTTTCATAATTTCCTAAAATTCGTCATAAACCTTAACTATGGAAAGGGTAGGCCATTTTAAACAAAACAAGGAAAGCATAAAAATCTTCTGATAGGCATCAATTCTCATGATTGTTTAGCATTTGATAAACAAAAGGGGTTTTCCATATCTCCTTAACTTTCCAAATTTTGCCCTTTACTAGTGTCCTTATTTTCGTTCTGTGAGACAGTAGGTGTGGAAGGATTCAATATCCATTTACCTAACAGAATTTCGAAGGTCTAAATAATGATTTTTATACGCTTATATTCTATAAAAGAGTAAAATAGGATAACAGTTTTCTGTATAAGATAATTTCTATTATATTCACTTAAAGCCACATTTAATCAATGTATTATACGTTAACAGTACTAGATCTGTGCATCTAGTATATACATGAATGTGAATTTTATTCCATAAGAGTTTGGATTTCTATTACAAATTTCGTGACGACAGACAGACAGATTACATTCATGAAAATTTCATCTTCCACAACAAATATATATATATACTTCAGCAGTCAGATGTGAACATTCCAGTAGACGCATTATAACTATATATAGATACAGATTTCCTTCACACATATTCCTCACATGAAAATATATTATCATTCAATTAGTTTACTTTAATGCAGTTAGATATAATCACCCAATAGATACATGACATCAATCAAACGTAGCCATTCAAAATAGAGAAAGGTAGATCAACATATCTGAATCCAATCCACGGAAAGACAAAGGGAATAGCCATGTTCCTCTCAATCGTAGAACAGGGCAGCCAAATTCACTTGCCTGATTCACCCCCTAGCCTGACCATGAATCCATGAGGGCAAAATTGGAAACTCCTCCCCGACAATGTCCTTCAATTTCAACAGTTATCCTCTTGCCTCACACTTACTCAACAATGCTCATAACAGCAAGTAAAATCTATTTCAGTAGGATCCTCTTGCCTCACACTCAATCCGTAGTGTTAATAACAACAAGAGAGCTCAAAAATCCTTTTCACAGCATACTTGGAAGCATCCTACCTCCTCGCATATGCTATTTATCAATTTTTGCCCCGGTCTTTTTCCCTCCTTTGGGGATTTTTGTAGCTCTCTTAATCCCTGATTTTCAGGGGCTACCAGTGGCCAAATCTCTGATTTTCCACTTCTCATAATCAACCTAGAGGTAGTTCCAACATGTTCCCCACTCATGGAGTCATGGTCAGCTGATTTTAACATGGTTGTTCCATTTGTCCTCCTGCAATTAATATAAATATTCTGTTGTGATACAAGTGTCATAGTCAAATAGTTAGTTGAGTCCAAACATATCTATTTCCAATAGTCACAATAATTAAATACAATTATTAAATTTGAAATTTGGAATTTCCATAAATGGAAAAAAAAATTCCATATTCGAATTTGCCAAAAACGGAAATAAATTTCCAACACATAAAAAAATATTTTATTTTTGGGGGATTTCACATTAAGTTTTAAGAAGTAAACTCAAATGCATCTAGAGAATTCATCGATGAAATTTAGAATGTATTTTCACCCAGATAAAGAAGGAGATGACAGTGGAGCACAAAAATCACTATGAACAAGATGGAAAAGAGTTGAGGCATACCAAGTGGAGCACATTTGTCAAAATTATAATGACGATGTTTTCTAAGAACACAACATGCACAAACAATATCTCTGCAAGAAATGAGAGGAATACTAGTCACCGTGTTTTCATTACATGTTGTGCGCAATAATTTAGATGACCAAACCACTAGTGCAAGATATTTCTCAAGTCATTCCTATGAACAATAAAATATGATGGAAAAATGATGACCCAAAGTTGTCATTTTTTTACAAACTAGTAATATCGTCAATAATTACAATGGTTAGTTTTAACAAATTGAAGGTTATCCTTTGTCACCATTGGGAGTAGAAGATGACTAAGAGGGTTTTGGATCCTTATTTTTCTTATTTTTTTGAGGATATGTCTTCTTTGGATGCTTGGCTTTATCTTTCCTCTATCCCACTAAATCTATGTTAGATGTACTTACAATGTTGATCACTCCAAGTTGCAAGAGATCATCTTTCTCTCTAATCAAATAATCACAAAAACACACTTGAGTGGGATCTTGTTAAGTACCTCTTGGAGATTATCTAATAGCCAAAATGGTGGATACAAGGACATAATATGAGCTACCAAGATTAGAAGGAATAAAATATATGCATCAACCATCCTTCAAATCTATTGTACATCCTTAAGAAAAAGTATTAGTGTTTTTAACTTAGATAAATAATATTCAATGTAAGGGAAATCATAAGAACATAAATTCATTAATTTTTTTTCAATACAGTGGGCTTGAATCACATTGTGTTACCAAATACAACTTTTATCTTAGCCCAAACTTCATTTGGGTAAACAACTCCTTGAATTTGAAACCATAAATTATGAGACATGGATATTGTGATTATTCCAAGCGATTCTTCATTCCAATTATCTCATTTTCCTTTGTTTTCAGTATCAGTGAGGGATTTTTATTTTCCTAAGGTAATCCAATACAATTCTTTACTTCTTATTACATTGTCTATATGTGATTTCGGTCAATAGTAGTTGGCACTAGTAAGAAAAATATAACTTGTGTTATCCATATTAAAATATGTAGACAATATAGAATCAAAAGCTTAAGTTGATTTTTGGGATGGAAATCTCTTGAAAAAACTTGTTTAAAAAAATGACATCGAAAAATAACGTTGGATCTGAAAGTGATGCCCATTTTTAGAAAGGAATAAATGGTAATGAAAGTGCCATGTGGTAGGTATAAGTTTTCCCACATGATGATGGATGCATAATAAGGAGGCCAAGTAAAAAAAGTTCTCTTCCTTCTGTAACTTTTCCTATAAGATCATTTTTACAAATAAGTTACTTATCAAGTGTCCTACTTTTATTAAAAAAAAATAGATAAACACTTTGCAATGAGGTTGCTTTATAAATTAAAGTTGCATGCAAACAATAACTTAAAAACTAATATTAAAGTTACTTATAGTGATTCATTTTTATAACTTAACTGAAATTCACTTTACAATAAAGTTATGAGATAAATCAAGGTTGCATGAAAATTTTCAAAAAGTAACTTAACAAAATAGAGAGTTGAAGTCAAGGCCTATTAATAGATAAAACAACTTTCAACCAAATGAGATAATGTAAAATAGATATCAAATTTGATGGAGGTTTTTTTTATTCTTGGTCACAAATTCCGCTCTTAACCCCCAAACCCTTGTTTTTTCCTACAAAATAAATTCAACATAGTGACATACACAAACAAGAAAAAAATTGAAAAAGAAAATCCAAGTCTCAACAAATGGGGTTAGATATCGGTTAAATTACTTGGAAAATGCAAGTTTTCTCTTTGTTTTTGTTTTGCTAAGATTGCATAAAATGTAGAGAAAATATTATGTGGATAAAATAAAAAAAATTCACTATATTTTTTTTCTTCTAAGATCACATAGGGTGCATGGAAAAGAGAATATGCAAACTGGAAAGAGTAGCAAACAAAAAATAAAAGTAGAAAACCAAAATATTATCTTTGAAAAAATAAATTAAAATAGGGTCTTGAGACTTTATACCACTGAATCTGAGAAAAAATGACATATATTGGGAAAAAAGAAATAATTTTTATGTGAAACGAAAAACATTCCCAACTAAAAGAAGTTATCTCGATGCTATGCAAAAACCATCACAACCTAGAAATTCACAAAAGTATCATAGCCAGAAAATGTTGAAACATGGGTTAGGGATGTCAAACTATATTGATTGTGGGTCTTAAAATAGTCTTTGATACCATACTCAACAAAACAAGTTATTCCTACACATGACGAACACCTTTAATAAATACTCACATTCATAATCGATCATCAACAAGTGATACTCCATTTTCTTTAAATAGAGATCATGGACCAATCAAGTGGTGAACCACATATCAATATAGTTGTTAATATGGAAGACATTATTAGCCATCAAATCACTATGTGTCTAAAGCATATCATGATTGTTGGATTAGATAACTACAAATGCATACTAGTGCATACTTAAGAAACACATTAAGAAACACAATTTTAGGTGATTAAACCAAGTTGAAGATACTATGTCCTAAGTATATAATTATTTTAACATTAAATTCTATGAAAATTTATTCATCTTCTATCAAAATAGTGAGCAAAAGAATTCCATTTAATTTCAAAGTTATGGATTAGATAATAGTTTTGGATTTTTTTAATTGTTATTTTAATTTTCAGAAATATTACAATATTATAAAATTACTTTAATAATTCAAGTTTTAAAGAAAAATTATTGAACTGAGGTTTTTATGGTGGGAGTGATTAATAGAATTGTTGAAAAAATCCACAATGATCATTGTAAACAATTTGGATTTGAAGTTGGGTCTATCATCAAAACAAGTAGGAAAATTTCTTATTTAAAGATAAAATGAATGTAAATAATATATTAATTATGGTGTTACAATAAAATACAAAATAAAAAAATACAAATAGAAAACATTAAATTAGAAAATCAAATCTATATTTTTACTGTTTTTTTTTTTTTTTGTAAGTAAGTGTTTTGTATTATATATAAGAAACCTTCCAAGGTCCAAGATCAAGAGTACATAACTGAGTCAAGAGGTTGTAATTA
Source organism: Picea mariana (assembly GCA_032191745.1). Classification (NCBI taxonomy): domain Eukaryota; kingdom Viridiplantae; phylum Streptophyta; class Pinopsida; order Pinales; family Pinaceae; genus Picea; species Picea mariana. Next base: position 100,473 of record JASDQU010500684.1, on the reverse strand, counting down.
CTGAACTACTCCACAAGGAGAAACCAGTTCAGCCAACCGTATTAAGCTAGTTTCAAAATTTACTAACATTCATAAAGAAAACGAGACAAATTAACTATCATGACTACCATGGGAGCTAGAGTATGGAACCAGCTGTGTGTAATCCGGCACATATTCTGGCAAGTGGCCTAGCCAGGGTTCCTCAAGGAAAGGTGTCCCACTGCTGAGCATCCATTGCATGTCCGTGGTGTCTCCAGCCTTGTCCGAGTTAGCTTCCATCTTTACACTTGCCACCGAGGTAGGCTTCTGGAGTCTGGAGCCATCCTCGTCCATTGCTACTACCGCAATTGGATTGTCGTCAACGAGATATGCTATCACAACAGGTGTGTTTTCCTTCCCCGCAGACTGCAGGCTCCCCTCTGTATCCTCTTGCTGATGGCTGCCCGCGTGGTCGCTAAGAGAAGCGTCACTGGAGTCCTCAAGGGAGTCCTCAGGGGGGTTGGCGAGGAACTGAAGGAGGATGGACAGCCTCCCCTCCATTTGTTGAACCCGAAACAGGAGGTCGTTCACTCCGTCTCGGAGTTCAAAGACCAAGTCATGTAAAATGGCATAGTTTTCACGCGGGAGGTTGGGGCAGGGTGTTTTACTGCATCGCCCATGCTCAGACGCCATGGGAGGAGGAGAATGTTGGGCGGAGGGAGACCACCGGGTGTTGAAAACATCAATGACAGCCAGACACTCAAGAGCCTATGTGGATGAACCAGAGGGCGAGGAGGAAGTGCGGGGGCGCCGGGGGTGCCATGGAGAGCCCCGGCGTGGGCGCATTCTCTGTCGTGGCATGGTGTGGGTCGGCTGCTGCAGAGTGTCTACAGAGCCAAAGTGCAGGGTGAGGAACAGTCAGGAGACCATGAAAACTTCTGAGCCAAAAAAATAACTAAACAGCCGAGCGGTAACACAGGAGGGAGACTTCATGGTTCTATTCGTAAAGGTGGTCGAGGGAGCGTGAATTAATGCCCCTCCCATCATTGTGAATGTGTTTTAATGTTCAGGGGTGACGACTGCAGCAGTCACGAGCCGATCACGTGGCTCCGTGTTGCGCTGGCCTCCCCTTGCCGCCTCTACGTGCCAGGTGGTGGGCACTAACACCCCATCTGGGTGAATCTATATTTTTACTATTACTAATAAAAAAATATTAAAAAATAAAAAAAATTCAATAAAAATGAAAATACTTAAAACTCTTTAGAAGAGGAAATGGACAAAACCTAAAACTAGAATTGATAAAATCAAAGTAAGTTAGGTAATTTTGTTTCTTAGTTAGTTATTTAGTTGTAAAAACACACACACACACACACACATATACATATTTCCTTGGAAAAAAGTGTAATTTTATTACTTTAGGAACAAAATTACATTCTGTATATACACCTAAAAAGTGGTGTATTCAGTTACATTACATACTTATAGTTTTATATTACTTCATGTAGTTATGTGCTGGTTCTATGGACTTTGTTCTGTTTAGGCTTCTTCATTGCATACTGTATGCCTGAAATATAAGCTTGTTGTTGATCAAGTGCAAGATCCTAATCTTCAAAAATGTTGTTTCAAAGTTTCGGGATTTGTTCCAAAAAATGGCTATGCCAATATTCAATTGGTTGCTCATTGTGTTGTTCAATTATTTTCCACTGGCCCATAGCCAAGTTGATCCCTTATTTTGACCTCTAGTCCGCTTCTTTATTCTTTTCCCTATAGACATGTTGGCAATCAATGATGTAAAAATTTGTCTATAATTGTTTTATATATTCCACCAATCTAGCAAGTCTTATGTTTAAACATCTTTGTGTTCCTTTTATCCAATTTATAACATTTAAAAAAACCCCATAAAATTTTAGTCTCTGACATCCTTTTTTGATGGAAAAAACATCGAGTAGTTTGTAGCTCATTAGTTCTGCAAAATTGTTTGTTCTTGTTCCCAGGCCTGAAGTTAGGACAAAGAAATAAGAGGAAGAAAGGAAGAGGAGTCCTCCCCCTCCACAATGGGTCTATTGAAAGGATCCATCGAAAAATCCCCAAGGAGAGGTCATGTCAAGAACTAAATCTTGTGTCCATCCAGTTAGTGATCTAGTAGGGTATGGAAAGGGGGAAGGCAATAGGGAAACATCGTTTGTTGTCGATATCTCTGGTGGAAGAGTTACACATTTGAAGATAAAGGAGTTTCGAGCCATAAATACTCCCCAAATGACCAGGAGGGCGACTTCTTTTAGTTGTTTGTAAAAATTATTTTCCCACCACAACTGCCAGGAATGTTCCAAGTTCCTTCCTTCCCATAAGCATTGTAATTTTATCATTTTTGAAATTTCCAACCAGACTCTGTTGATATACCTACACTTTAGAAAAATATGAGTGGAAGACTCTTCATATGTTTTGCAAAGAGAGAACCATCCAAGTCCAATGAAGTTTCGTTTATGAAAGTTATCCCAAGTCGGGACCTTGTTACAATGGACATTCCACATGAAGAGTCTGGTTTTTGTCAGGCTTCTAACTTTCCACAGTTTGTTCCACCACCAAACATGCTCCTATAATAACAAGTCTGAATGGAACTTTAAGTAACCCAGTTTGGGTGTACATGATCTAGATGGTGCAACATCCCAAATTAGTACATCCTCCGAGTCCAAGAGACAGAGTTGTGCTAGTTTAATTCTGTGGGTATAGAGTTCCAGTTCTTGAGACTCTTCTTCATTGAGTCCCAGACTGAAAGGGTCCTTCGATCCCTGTGCCCAGAGTGTGGAGCGGTTGGGGTCCACTAAAGAACTTAGGTAGTAAAAACCCTTGGAATGTAATGACTATACTAACTGTTCAGTGAGTGAATGACTCCCATCACTTCCTCACCAGGGGTCCAAACCTATCCTAAGTCTATTTCCATTTCCAATATTCAAAGCTAAGCTTCTTTCTATGATTGGAAAATATTTTACGATATCTTTCCAAATTATCGAGGCTCTTTTTAATGATTTTGGTTGGATTCTTATCTAGGCTTCAAGGGAGAAAGGTGCGAAGTACTTCTGTCAGATAACTTTGGTCCAAAGAATTGTGGTACTATTTTTTAGTCCCCAACCACCCAAATCCTTTGGTGTGGCAATTTTATCCCATCGGACCCAAGGAATTGCATGTGACTCATATTTTCCACTCCAAAGGAACTTGGAGGTGAGTTTTCTTGCAACATTTAGGATTCCTTTAGGGATCCAAGAGAGAGACATCCAATATACAGGGATGTCTTCCATAACCAATTTAACCAATACCAATCTTCCTTCTCGTGACAGCCATCGATTACTCCAAGAATTTATTCTTTTCTCCAGCTTTTCCAAGAGCCACTTCCAGTCTTATTTCCTATATTCATTGGGTTTTAGATTAAAACCCAAATACTTTAGTCCTTCCTCTAAAGTTCTTATTTCGTAGGGGAACTAGTTTTGGTGGGTTAAAACTTCTTCTTCCTAAAGAAAAGAAGTGGTGATTGACGATTTTCTGTCATTTATTTTCATCCCTGTAGCTTTGGAGAAGAGTAAGAGTATGTCTTTTAATCTCTCAGCTTCCCTTCGTGTCCCACCACTGAAGAGTAAAACATCATCCACAAAGAGGACATGAGTAAGAGATAGATTATGAGATATTTTGATCCCCATAAGTTCACCTGCAGTCGAACTTTGTGTGAGCGCTCTGTTGAGCCCTTCTGCAACCAGGAGAAAGAGGAGTGGTGACAAGGGAAAACCTTGTCTGAGCCCTCGCTAAAGAGTGAAAAAGGGGGAGTCTGAGCCATTTATTAGAACTACAAAGGATGTTGTAGTAAGAATACTCATAATCCAATAATAAAAGGAACTTCAAATCCTAAGTGGGTCAAGAGTAATCGAATATACAACCAGCTTACTCTGTCATAGGATTTTGAGAGATCTATTTTTAGTACTGTCCCTTTTAGTTTCCTGGTCTTCATACTATGTAATCCTTCTTGTGTTATGCCTATAGATTCATGTATCCGTATCCCTTCCAAAAACCCAAATTGTTGTTTCGAGATATTCTTGGAAAGGATTGTTTTGAACCTTAGAGATATGATTTTGGAGACGATTTTATAGGCACAATTATAGAGTGAGATGGGTCTGAATTCATCTAGAGTCTCTAATGTATCTATTTTTGGGATGAGCGCAATGAAGGTGGCATTTAGGTTTGGAGGGATGTGGCCTAAAATCCTTATATCCTGTACCATTTTCAACAGATCTCTTCCTAATATTTCATAGAATCCCAGGAAGAATTCTATGGTCCATCCATCTAGGCCAGGACTTTTATCCTTTTGGAAGCTGTGAAGAACTTATAGGATTTCTTTTTTTGTAATTTCACTCATCATATGACAATTATCTTCCTCTTCTACAAATCTTGGGAAGTATTGTGCCACTTTGACTACTTCCTCTATAGTAGCTTGACTATCTGATTTAAAAATATTTTTAAAGTAGTTTTTCCCTAAGAGAGACATCCCTTCAAAGGAGGTTTATGAGTTTCCTTCTTGATTTTTTAAGTACCAAAGGGTATTGACATTTTTTTGTCGTTTGGCATACGTTTGAGATAATTTTGTATTTTCGTCTCTGCTTTCCAGCCAAATATATCTTCTTTTTAACCTCCAAGTTTCTTCGATTTCTTTGAGCAACGTTATCCTCTTTTTTTCCCGGTGTAGTAGTCCGATTTTTGTTTTTGTAGTTCTCAAAAGATCTTTTTCTTCATCTGAGAATTTTTTAAGCTCTATTTCAATTTCTTTTAACTCATTTTCCTCTCTTTTTCTTTTCTGTATGGCCCAAGGTTTTACAAATTCTTTGATTCTTCTTAAATTTTTAGTAAACTGAAAAGTTGCTGACTGTGTTAAATCTTGACTGAAGGGGCTAGCTAGGGGCTAGCTGAATCGTCTTCTAGCCAAGTATTGTTGAATTTAAAAGGGCTAGATGGTTTTTCTGAATCCTTTCTTAGCTCCAGAAATATGGGATGGTGATCAGACAATCCTCCAAAGCCAATCCACTACTTTAAAGTCAAAGAGTTGTTTAGAAGAGATTCAGTTAGTAGGAAACGGTCAAGTCCTTTTGCCACTCCAGTTGTTCCGGTCCTATTGTTCCTCCAAGTAGGTTTGAGGGAGAATGGGGCTAGGTCTGAAATGGATGCTTCTGCAAATTTTTTACTGAAGTAGTCTGCCAGTGGGTTAGATCTTCCATTATCCCCCCACACTTCTAAGGGGCCTAAGGAGAGGTTTAGGTGCCCTCCTAGGATAATGATTTCATTGAAAAGGGATTTACTCAGGAGGGTGTCCCAGTAGATTTTCCTATCCAGATAAGGTCCATACATGTTTAGTATATGGACTATCTCTTTTAAGGCTGGGAGTTGAAGAGATATCTTGATGCCTGAGTCAAGTCCTCAAGTATTAAGAACTTGTATTTTAAGAGAGTTCCAACCAGTAGTCAAACCTCCATATCTTCCCAAGGCATCCACTATCGTGAAGCTCCACCAAGGGAGTAAGCACTCCAAGCTTGGTTTTACCTCCTCCCTAATTCCCATAGTCTCTCGTGGAAGCAGTATGTATGGGTTTTCAGTGAAGACCACCCTTTTTAATGTAGTTTTTTATGGGCTCCTACCAAACCCATGCAATTAAAGGAAATGATCTTCATGAAGATGTCTTTCCTCGAGGATTCACTACTCTAAGTGTTCATTCAATAGATTATTGAGTTCCAGACAAAAGGCCTAATCTGGTCTTTGATTGAGCTTTAGAAAGGAAAGATTTTCTCCCCCGTCCTCCCATATCAAAGGATGTAATCTCCTCTTTTCCAATTCCACCTACAACTTTGGTTTGGGATCTTAAGAAATATTAGGTATAGGAGGAGTCCACTGATTGTGAGGAGGAGGACGATTTTTCTTTGAGGGTGCAAAGTCTCTTAGGAGGGGGAGGGGAATCTATAGGGGGAGTGTCCATGGATGAGTCCTGACTGGCCACGGGAGCGTTTAAGGAAACGATATTGAGTGCTAAGTTTTTCAGTGCATCTATCCATTCCTTACCCTCTAAGGACATATTATTAATTAAAATAGTAATTGGGGGGAGGGGACAAGGATAAATACTTGGAGATCTAGGAGACAGAGTTGGATCTACTGTAGTAGAGCTTGTAATCTCCAAATGTCCTTCAGTCGCCTTTTCAAGGATTTTCACGTGGTCTGACTGGTTCAATTCGGCTGTATCCTTTGTCGCTTGATTTGCCAGGGTAGTAGTAAGGAGTTCTGGGAAGTCTTCTTATCTTCTGCAGTGTTCTAAAGGAGGTGGACTTGACTTGGCTCTGTAGTAGAAACTCCCTTTTGTTCTTAAAGGTAGATGGTAGGAGTCCACCAGGTGCCCATACTTGTGACAACGTTGACATATGAAAGGTACATTCTCATAATCTAATAATTGTGTATGTGTATAACCCTCCCAAGTGAGGTCAATCTCTTTGCCTAACCCCTCCCTGATATTGAGATTAACTAGTATTCTCGCAATTTTCCTTTGTTTTATTTTTTCAAAGGAAAGGTCTACTTCTAGGAATTCCCAGAGAAAGTTTCCACCCAATGGCTTTGAAATAATCCAGTACCCAAAAATATAATGGAAGGACTGGCAAATGGATCCAAACAGGAATCTTGTCCATTTTTTCCTTGGTGGTGTCAAAAAGAGGACTCCACGGATTCAACAACAGAGGGGATGAATTTATACTCGAATTTCTCCTCAGCACCCAGTTGTGTCCTCCGACCGAGGGAATTTGAAAGCAAACCAATTCCAGCTTAATTCTATAACTTCAGGGGTATAATCCAACTCTTCTTTCCAAGTTGACTCTGCCCAGGAGACTATGTGTTTATGGGCAAAGAATATGCCACTGGCTCTCCCAACCACTATCTGGCTCACAATTTCCACCACATTGTTCATGCCGACTTCTCTCCCTAGTAGCAGGTTGCCCACTTTTCCTTTGGTGGAGGGTCCTTTTCTTTTTCTTTTAAGTTGAACTCTGTAGAAATCCCTGTTGTCCCACGGAACCTATGGTCTGTCTTCTGAGGGAGTAGTCCTCCTATTTAGTGAGAAACCTCACTGCTCTTTCACATCTAAGAGTGTCAAAATGAAACCCTGTGGAGGGGACGAGCCCAAACTTGTTCCAAGAATAGGGTTTTGTACAGGTTGTGCTTCCTTCACCATCGACCTGTGTCCAAGAGTTTCTGTGCTGAGAGCTTCTTCTTCCTGTGAAATTCGGTCAACGGTTAGGTCAACAGGTGAGTCGTGGATGGTGATGAATCTATCAGGATAGAGGGGTGCATGGCCAGGTACTCAGGGAAAGAGCCGAAAACACCGTTGTAAACGTTTTCTCCTGAAGGTGAAGAGGGTGGGGTCGGGAGGGTTCCTGATAATGGAGACGACGGTTCGGGGGTTAGGAGTTGGTCAAGCGGTGTGAGGCCAGCTAGCGTAAGCCCCAAAGGGGAGTCAAAACCGCAACGGGTGTCCATGGTTGGCCTAGTGTCCTAGGGACGGGGGCAGGTTCGAGGCCGTGGTGGTTAGTAGGGGCCTAAGGAGACGTTTAGGTCCCCTCCTAGGATAATGAGTTCATTGAAGAATGATTTACTCAGGAGGGTGTCCCAGTAGATTTTCCTATCTAGATAAGGTCCATAAATGTTTAGTATATGGACTGTCTCTTTTAAGGCTGGGAGTAGAAGAGAGATCACGATGCCTGAGTCAAGTAGCCAAGTATTAAGAACTTGTATTTTAAGAGAGTTCCAACCAGTAGCCAAACCTCCATACCTTCCCAAGGCATCCACTATCGTGAAGCTCCACCCAGTGAGTAAGTCCTCTAAGCTTGTTTTTACCTCCTCCCCAATTCCCATAGTCTCTTGTAGAAGCAGTACGTCTAGGTGTTTAGTGAAGACCACCCTTTTTAATGCAGTTTTTTTATGGGCTCCTGCCAAACCCATGCAATTAAAGGACATGATCTTCATGAAGATCTCTTGCCTCGGGGCTTCACTACTCTAAGTGTTCGTTCAATAGATTATTGAGTTTCGGCCAAAATTCCCAATTTGGCTTTTGATTGAGCTTTAGAAAGGAAATATTTTCTCCCCCGTCCTCCCCTATTAAAGGATGTAATATCCTGTTTTCCAATTCCACCTACAGCTTTGGTTTGGGATCTTAAGAAATATCGGGTAGAGGAGGAGTCCATCGATTGTGAGGAGAAGGAGGAGTTTTCTTCGAGGGTGCAAAGTATCTTAGGAGCGGGAGGGGAATCTATAAGGGCAGGGTCCAAGGATAAGTCCTGACTGGCCATGGGAGCATTTAAGGAAACGGTATTGAGTGATAAGTTTTTCAGTGCATCCGTCCAGTCCTTACCCTCTAAAGACATATTATTAATTAAAACAATAATTAAGGGGAGGGGACAATGATAAATACCCAGAGATCCAGGAGACAGAGTTGGATTTGTTGTAGTAGAGCTTGTAATCTCCAAATGTCCTCCAGTCGCCTTTTCAAGGATTTTCACGTGGTCTGACTGGTTCAATTCGGATGTATCCTTTGTCGCCGGATTCGCCAGGGTAGTAGTAAGGATTTCTAGGAGGTCTTCTTATCTTCTGCAGCATTCTGAAGGAAGTGGACTTAACTTGGCTCTGTAGTATAAACTCCCTTTTGTTCTTAAAGGTAGATGGAAGGAGTCCACTAGGTGCCCATACTTGTGACAACATCGAAATCTGAAAGATACATTCTCATAATCTAGTAATTGTGTGTGTATAACCCTCCCAAGTGAGGTTAATCTCTTCGCCTAACCCCTCCCTGATATTGAGATTAACCAGTATTCTCACAATTTTCCTTTGTTTTATCTTTTCAAAGGAAAGTTCTGCTTCCAGGAATTCCCCCAGAAAGTTCCCAATGGCTTTGAAATAATCCAGTACCGAAAACTATAATGGAAGGACTGGCAAACGGACCCAAATAGGAATCTTGTCCATTTTTTCCTTGGTGGCGTCAAAAAGAGGACTCCACGGCTTCAGCAACAGAGGGGATGAATTTATATTCCGATTTCTCCTCAGCACCGCGTTTGTGTCCTCCGGTCGAGCAAATTTGAAAGAAAACCAATTCTAGCTTAATTCTATGACTTCAGGGGTATAATCCAACTCTTCTTTCCAAGCCGACTCTACCTAGGAGACTATGTTTTTATGGGCAAAGAATCCGCCACTAGCTCTCCCAACCACTATCTAGTTCACCATTTCCACCACATTGTTCATGCTCACTTCTCTCCCTAGTAGCAGGTTGGCCACTTTTCCTTTGGTGGAGGGTCCTTTTCTTTTTCTTTTAAATCGACCTCTATAGAAACCCCCGTCGTCCCACGGAACCTCTGGTCTGTCCTCCGAGGAAGGAGTCCTCCTATTTAGTGAGAAACCTCACTCCTCTTCCACATCTAAGAGTGTCGAGATGAGCCCCTGTGGAGGGGACGGACCCAAACTTGTTCCCAGAATAGGGTTTTGTACAGGCTGTGCTTCCTTCACCACCGACCCACTTCCAAGAGTTTCTGTGCTAAGAGCTTCTTCTTCCTGTGAAATCCAGTCAAGGGTTAGGTCAACAGGCGAGTTGGGGATGGTGATGAATCTATCCGAATAGAGGGGGTGCATGGCCAGGTACTCAGGGAAAGAGCCGAAAACACCGTTGTAAACGTCCGCTCCTGGAGGTGTAGAGGGTGGGGTCGGGAGGGTTCCTGACAGTGGAGACGACGGTTCGGGGGTTAGGAGTTGGTCAAGTGGTGTGAGGCCAGCTAGTGTCAGCCCTGGAGGGGAGTCAGAACCGCAACGGGTGTCCATGGCTGGCCTAGTGTCCTGGGGACAGGGGCAGGTTCGAGGCCATGGCGGTTAGCAGGAGCGGACAGGGGAGGCGAGGGTTTCGGGGAGACCTAGGAAATTAAGGGAGAGTCATTCATCTCTGTAAAAGCCAGAAAAATATGTCGCAGTACCATTCATAGTGCCGGAGAAAAGCCACATAAGCCATCCGTCCTACCTTACGTGTCCTTAAAAACACAATAAAATACATTAATTAACTTTTGTTTTATATGATTGAAAATAAGTAAAACTCTTTAGAAGAGAAAATGGACAAAACATAAAACCAAAATTGATAAAATCAAAGTAAGTGAGGTAATTTTGTTTCTTAGTTAGTTATTTAGTTGTAAAAACATAATAAAATATATTAATTAACTTTTGTTTTATATGATTTAATAAACCAAAAGTTGTTATTCATGATTTACATTTATAAAATAATATTTATGATTTATTTAAAAAAATTATTTTATTTAAATAAAATTAAAATTTATCTTTTTAATAAAGTATTATTAAAAATAAATTTATTATTATTATTTAAAATTAATAACAGAATTAATATGTATTCTCAAACTTTAAAAAACATTAGAAAACTTGATAGATTACAAATCCTATTAAAATTAGTTAGAAGAAAAATAATAAATTCATATAGAGAAAAAAATATGAAGAAACATTTTAAAAATTAAACAAATTATTAACAAAGACTCCTGTTTTAAGGTAGATGATATGAATCAAAAATTTATAGAATTCACGGATACATTAATGGAAGAAATAAGCTTCAAGGAAACTTCTACCCGGTAAGGTAAATTGTGCAATGCATGATTTTGAGTATACATGAATAACACAAACATTGAAAATCTGAAAGCACTATCTAATTGGAAGAAAATTTAAATTAAAAACGTATATCATACATTATTGTGAAAGTTAAATAATATCATGTCAAATATAATTAAGCTTCATTGTACATTTGGCGCAATCCTCTATTCTGAGAAGTTAACTCAAAAAGGAATATTACAAGGGTTCTATCCATTTTTTTAAGGTAAAAAAAATATTACTAAGTATATAATAGAGTGGGTCATTTTGTTGAGAAATGTATATCACTTCAATTCAAATTATATTTTAAGACCCTTTTCTTGGAAAAACAATTTAAATACATATAGAACAAGTTCCATTTTCCATTAAAACACTTGTTATTCACTGTTTTGTTTACTTCCGTTTATGTTACTCAGACAAAAACCAATGCGTTGTTTATGCAGTTGCAACAATATATTAATATTTATAATAAAACATCTTTGCTTTGGATTGTTAACTTAGCATATAAAGGTGTTCACTTAATAAGTAGATAACTCTCAATTTCACATAATCCAATGTGCATGGATTCATCATATCATTGAATGTTATATTATTAAAAGGAAAATTCATAATTTGAGGCACAACGTCCAACTTAATCTGAAAAATTCTGAAATGGAGAAAGCATTTAAAAGTAAAACTTTGTTGTATTGTCAACATCTCCTACCAACTCTTCCCAAAAAATTCCTTACTTTCCCTCTTATATTTGCTTTCTAGCGTCCATACCATTGTTCTCTTTACGAAATAGCAACATTATAGAATTATTAATTATCAAGGTAATGAGCTAATAAAATAGGTGAAATAAATCTAATAGTTTACTCCAGAAAAAATGGGATTCATAGATTTACTCCAACAAATGAATAAACAAACGAATAAAAAACATGAATTCATCATTACCAAATATGATAATAATATCCATTATTACAACTTAATGGGAAAGAGGATTTAGGGCAGATGCTATTTTTCCACTACAGAACATGTCCTCACAAATTCAATGAGGAATCATATCATCTCCATAATCGTTGTAGGCTTCTTTACATAATGGCAACCAAATAATTTTGGTTAAAAGCGCACTATTAAGCAAGGTACAAGTTTTTTATGTGGACTATTCAGTGGAACGGATCCTCAGTCTCCGATTGTTTCAAGGTATGGTCTAGTGAAAAAACTGCCCTTGTTAGCTTGGCAGCTCTTGTTTGCTGGTAATTATGGATTGAGAGAAATAAGGTGATCTTCGAAGATCACTCCCCCTCCCTTTCTTCTGTGGTTCAGAGGATTGTGAACTCTTTCTCCTGGCAGCGTGTTATTCAAATTTTCACCCCAAACAGAGTTTGTGACATAACACAAGTTGAGGGGTCCACCGTGGCTTGTTTTGATGGTGCAGCCCTGTCCAATGGTAAATGTTGAGGAGCGGGAGGTTTTTTCAAGACAAATACATCAAGGATTACTAAGTGGTTCATTAATTGTGGAGCTGGAACAAATACAAAGGCGGAGCTCATGGGATTATGGGTGACTCTCGCCTTGGCTTCTCTCTAGACAATAAAAAATTTACAAGTTTTGAGAGATTCAAAAGTGATTATTGAGTGGATAAATAATAAGGGTAACCTCCATTCGGCAAATATTGAATGTTGGAAACAAACGACAAGCGATTTGGCTAAAACCTTTAATGACATTAGCTTTCAACATATTTATAAGGTTCATAACATGAAGGTAGACCCCCTTTCAAAGAGAGCGCTTAAAGAAATCGAAAGTAGGTTATCTGTGTATCACTGCGAAAATGGAGAAGATAGCCCTATATCATCCCTAAATATTTTTGAAATATGCTAAGGGCAAGAGTCAGTGGAGAAAGTGGAAATTCTCTTTCTCTGAAATTTCTGCCATTTAGAGTTTCATAGCTGCCTTTTATTACTTGATCTTTTGATGAGTTAGTGGTCATTGTATTCAAAACTGGTTTTTT
>JASDQU010500684.1:45429-61488 GCA_032191745.1 Picea mariana | reverse complement strand
CATATAGATTTTTAACGTAGAAATTCCAGTCCTTCAAGGGAATCTTATTATTTTCTTTAGTTTTATGAGTTAGAATTTTCCTCCAGAATTTCTTAGGATCTATCTTAAACATGTGAAAAATATTCTCTTGTTTTCTATTTATAAAGTTTGTTTTTACGTTTAATTAAGGTTTTGTATCTATTTATCTTATCATATTTTAAAGATGCATTGGGAGCATCCCTAATGGCTTTTCTAGCAATTTTACATTCATTATCGTACCAAGGATTAGTTGTAATGTTTTTCTTTTTATGTAACACCTCAATAAAGAAACTATTAATTGAAGTAGAGAGGGTTGTTGTAAAATTCTGATAGTCAACTTCAATATTTTTCTCATACGATATGAGTTTTAAAGCATTGCTTAAGTCTTTTAAGAAGTGATCAAATTTTTCTTTGTCAAAAAGTAAGTGCCCTTGGTTGTTAGAGTGCTCCCCTATAGAGATTTTGTGCATGGAAAAGTTAAGAGTTGGGGTTAGAGGTCTATGATCAGAGTCGGGTTTGTGTTCATCTAAAAGATCAAAGTTTACTATTTGGTTGTATATGGGGATGTTCGATATTACATAATCAACAACATTGCTACCCAACCCATACATACATACATACATACATACATACATATATATATATATAGTAACTGAAAGTAAAAAAATGCTTACTTGGTCGATAGGTGCTTTCTACATCCTACTATGACGGAGATGCGTAATTCCTTCAGTGCTTAACATGGAGTTGACACTTAGCATTTAAAAAAATATTAATTAAGGATAATTATGTGTGTTTCTTAGTACGAGGGAGATGTGTAGTTCCTTCTTTTCTCAACATGGATTTAACACGTGGAATATATGTGTATGTGTGTGCAAAGAACCAATGATAAGAAATCCATCTTAACTCATGATCTATCATGTGGTGAGAGGGATCAAGTCCCTCGGGGTGAAAAAAAAAAATTAAATTGAAAAAAACTTGAGGAAATATTTTCACCTCGAGGGATTTGATCCCTTTGGTGCATGGTAGATCCAAAGTTAAGGTGGGAGGGATTTGATCCCTCTCAGGGCATGATAGATTCAGATTTAAGATGGATCTTGGTTAAAACATTTCAATGGTGTTATGCTCAGTATGAGGGAGATGTGTAATTCCTTTCGTGCTCAACATGGAGTTGATAGGTACATGGCACACACACACAGACACAGACACACACACACACACATAACCAGGGTAGATCCATTTTAACTCCATCGTCTATCATGTGTTTATAGAGATCAAGTCCCTAGAGGTGAATTTTTTTTTCAAATTGAAAAAACTTGAGGAAAGTTTTTCACCTCATGGGATTTGATCCCTCTCAACCCATGATAGATTTGGGGTTAAGATTGTCAAGGGATTTGATCACTCTCAAGCACATTGAAAAACATAATATCTTTTCCTTTTGTAATTATCTACCTAAAAAGAACCATTGGGCAATATTCAATTCCAACGAGGGTCACTTACCCTAGAGCCATGGGGATACCTTGAGGTAGTGGTCGAATGTGTGGTTGTGCCCAGATATATTATATTAAATGATATTATGACCCGTGCACACTAAGTGGATCAAATCCCACCCCCATGTCCTTCGATTTGAAATATTGATTCAACCAAGGAACATGGCAATCAAATTTTAGCAATGTCTCTACTATGTTCTGTGACCTTCCCTTTTGCAGCTCAGCCTCTTGGTCGATGTTGTTCCTTTTCCTCATGGTGGAGCTGACCTCTTCTCGTAGTGGGGTTGTCTCCATTCCCATCAACGGTGTTGCTCATCCATGGATGCCTCCATATTTCGGTTATGTAGGAAGCTCCTTAGTTTCATTCAGTGAGGATATTAAATCTCAGGCCTCTGCTCGTTTTCCCTCTACTCTTTTTTCGGTTCAAGAAGCCCCAATGATGTCTCTTCTAATGGGTCAGGAAGTTGAATATGAAGAAGATTTTTTTTCAAGAAAATGCTTTAATCTATCAGTTCAACGAGATTTGGCCATGGTTTGTGGATATCAATGGTTGGATCTCATCCCTCTAGAAACCACCGATTAAGGGATATTTGTTTATTCACCCTTGTCTAAAGGGTTTCTTCATCGCTGAGTTCGATCTTGCAGAAGATAGGGATTTGATTCTTAATCCTTGCCCCTGGTTTTGGGGAAATTCAAGTTTGTGTATGATGCCTTAGACTCCTTGTTTCAATCCTTTGATCATTGTTCTCTCTTCTGCTCCAGTCTGGGTCATACTTATGAATCTACCCTTGCATTGGAGTGAGTACTCTATTAAATCTATCGAATCAACATTAGGGAAGTATCATTTTGCAAGTAAAGAAACTAAAACCGACAACATAACCTCATATGCTAGAATTTGTGTGGAAATGGACTTTAGTAAAGGATTTCTAACATAAATTATTTTGGCCTACAAAAACTACTCTTGGACCCAAAAGCTAGACTATGAAAGAATTTCCTTGCTATCTAGGGCTTGTTTTGAAATAGGGCATATAGAAGCTCAATGTACTAAGGGAAACGAGAAGGTTGGAAAGCATCATCGTAAATCAACTTGTGGGATGGCTCTTGTTGGCGCGTAATGAGCAGACCCCTTTGACATCACCTGCATGCAAGTGAAGTCTCACCCAAGGCATCTAGAGGAGTTGTAGGAACCAAGTATCTGCAGTGGGGGAAGTGAGGTATTCAAAATAACCACACTATGCATTATCCATTCATCTATTGTGTGCACAATTTCTATTACTGAACCTTTAATTATCATTCAAAATACCCTATGCACGACATTACCCCACTTAACATTCATTCATTCAACATTAATATAAGTGTGCAAGATTGTAACAACATATATCTATGACATATTCACGATACTAAACATTTATCATCATTGCGCAATAACAATAAACATCATATACATCATAACACACAAAACAACACATCAGACACAAGGTTTTAACGTGGTTCACCCCAAACTGGGCTATGTCCACAACGATTGACTTCTTATTTTATTCATTGCAATCTCCTTACAGTTGTGCATTGCGCCTACAATAAGATGTAACATTTAACATTACCCAACCTGCCTCAACCGTTCTACTGCAGTGCGATCCTAAGTTTCGAAAACCTCAGTCATACCTCAATTTTTTTTCTAAAACTTACTAACTCCCAAAAGCTCAACTAACTCATCACTCATCAATAACCCCCCCTTTTCTCTACCCAAAAACACATTACAATTTATAACTTTACAATAGGGCTAAGCCTGTTACAAAATGGTTACAAAGTGGACATAATGTCCCCAAAATCCTAACTACTTTCTGCCTTTTGTGCGCTGACTCCAGAACATGCTCCAACTTCTTTGCGTGCTACTCCTTATCCAAAATGTTGCGTGATCCATTCTTGCATGATTTCCAATACTTATCCAAAATATCATGCTCCAACAACGTTAATGAAGATCACCAACTAATTATAAAATCCAGCCGAAAATCTTCTCCAGATCCATATCCTTCCAGCCGTGACTCTTCCACATTTGCAAATCTGATCTCGTTCCAAAGGCGTGTTTTCTTTGGAGACACCTACGAATCACTCAGATCATGTCCCCCAATCGAAGAATAAGGATTCAGATACTCTTGATCCAGGAATATAAAGCAGTAAGGTTTCAGATACTCTTGATTTGGGAAAAGAAAGAAAGTTTCTCCTCAGCTCCCCTCCTCTAGCAAGTTGGGAAGATGAGGTCGATAAAGACAAAGCAACAACGAAAACAAGTCCTCCAGATCAGGAAAATTTGGGGATAATTGGACTAGCAATGACATCGCCATTTGTCAAAGAAGTTTGGATAGTAGTCGAGAAGAAGAAAAAGACTCCATCAGTACCACCATCAATGGTGACAAGAAGTCGATCATGAAATCAAACATAATCATGTATTGCTTTTGTCGTTTATTAGGCCATCAATTTGTCTGAATTTATTCATGTAAGGATTTATGAAATGTAGCTTTTTTGGATACTTGACAATATAGGCAAGTGAATTTTGAATTTGAGATGATAAGCCCCAACATTAGACTTAGGATCTGCTCCTTGAACCTTCCCACTGGGAACGTTTCTGCTTCGCTCGAATCAGACGACCCTTTCCACCCATCGGCCCTAACCACCAACCTGAGGACCAAACTCCATTGGAACTTTACACTTGAATAAATAATCAAACCGCCAACCGAAGAACCAAATCGACAACCCTTGGACAGAACTGCACAAACCTGCCTGGATTTCTTTCTACTATTAGTTCTATCCAACGAGGCTATTAATACTTTTTTAAATACAATATTAATCGTTTATAATATAAAAAAAAACTAACTCCCTAAAAAGCACATGTCAACTTGATATACCATTGTACATATGTTACTATCAATTTTCAAAAAACAAATAAAGTAGAAACTAAGATCCACCGGGCTCTTAAAGTGATGCTACCTTAAAGAAAAAAATTGAAGTGATACTACCTTAAAAAAAAATAATTGAAACGAAGATTGTTAATGGAAATAGTTGTTGGTAACTATCACATGGAGATGGAGATGGATTAGTGATTGGTGAAAACGACGTCTTCAAGCACTATATACCTCGCGAGCTAGATATTGTTTGAATATAAATCAAAGATATTACATTTAGAAAAAATTAAAAAACAGAAGATAAACTACCTTTTCAAAAATAAATTTGAAGCGAAATATGTTAATGGAAATAGTTGCCCGTAACCATCATGCACAAGATGGATTAGTGTTGCACATGGCAACTTGCACCACCATATCCCTAGTGAGAGATATCGTTGGGATAGAATTCAAAGATTATCATTTTGGAAATTCGAAAATCAATAATTAAAAATTAAATACTTATACGCATATGTAATTTTTCAAAATTTCAAAATTAATAAAAAATAAATTAAAAGATAAAATAATTACACTCATGACATTTCCCAAAAATAAGAGTCATTTTTATAGGAAATTATAACATGTGTTATAGTATTATCTATTTCCCTATGTTAATGAATTTAAATTTGAGAATATTATAGAAAGTAGTATGTATGTTGTTTCATTTATCTTTTTGTGTTTTATACATAACAACAATTATGTGTAAAAAAATAATAGAGTTTATTTGCATTGAGAATTAATTTATAAATAAAATGGTTAAAATAAACATTTATAAATAATTACATTGTCAAATTCAATGTTCGTGTAGTCATGCATTCCTAAAATTAATGGTAGCTTTTTATATATTGAAAAATAAAGATGTAGTTTCATGTGTAAATACTTCGCTACGTATAATTTCAAAAAGAACACTCTAAATAATTATAGGTATTTAGAAAATAGCTAATTACTTCATGGATCTTACCAATTTTCTTTAAAAAAACAAACATTGAAAATAGGTTATGGTCAAAAGTAAACAAGTTTTTATGACATGAAAACGAGGTTGACTCTCAACATAACAAGTGTTGTATAGTAGCCTAGTCCCTGCCCTACAAGTTTTAAAATGGATAAGCTAATGGGATATGTGGAACATGTGGCTTGATTAAAGACACAATTACCAACTTGAAGTCGCTAAATAGTTGTTCTAGTTGTTCTCATTTTTCTATAAAATAGATATAAACCCTATACTAGAACAAAAATAAATACAAATGTTTTCGTGTATAATTAAATATCAAATTGAATACATCTCAAAACATCATATATTGTTGCCGGCACGGGTGTAGATGGATTGGCAAGTGCCATGTAAATGGAAGGAAATTTGTAAAATGAAGTCTCATGTTCGATTCTCACCCGGATTTACTCGTGCGCCATTCTTGCGGGCTGGGTGGTTGCACCTGGGGTTATAGTGGTAGCTGACGGGGATCGACCCCGTGTCACGCGAGTATGAGAACCACAAGTTGCCGATTCCCCCAGTTCAAAAAAAAAAAACAAAAAAAAAACATCATATATTGTTCAAAATTATAGTCAAACCTACACAATCTAATCAAAGGAACTGTTGTGGCTGCTGCTACCTCTGGTTTGCCATGACCTGCTACAAAAAGAAATATGCAAACTTGTTCTCCATATCACTATTCTTCTTTTGCCATTTGCTCATAATTTAGAAGTTCCCACTCCTCCAATGGCATTTCATACAAATCCTTATTATGTCTTCCACCTTCCTTGATTTGATGGTGTTTTGGTTTGCCATGACCTGCTACAGAAGGAAATCTGGAAACTTGTTCTCCATACCACCGTTCTTTTTCTGCCATTTGCTCATAATTTAGAAGTTCCCACTCCTCCAATAACATTTCATACAAATCCTTATTATGTCTTCCACCTTCCTTGATTTGATGGTGTTCTGATAGATTTTTTGTACATAGTGTTGATGCATTTTCTAAGTTTTGGCCACCATTTCGGCCTTTACTTTTTGTGTCTTCGCCCAATGGCTCACTACTTCTGACTTACAAACCAGTTTGTGATTCAGGCAAACTCGATTTGTTATCATCCTTGGGCTCTAGTTTTATCTCCTTCGGATAATCACCATGTTCGGCCACAAACTTGACACATGCATCTTCTTCTAGAAGTGCAGAAGCAGTTGAAATGGCAAAGAAAAAGCCTTCGTCATCCACTACCATGGTAAAAAATGTTAAATGTGGGAAGAGTATTTTGGCATAAAAGAAATTGTTTAAATCTTCAAAAACTTGAAATGACTATTAGCAGCTAGGAAAAAATACTATAAATGATTAGCCTTTCACAATGAAAGAATCTTAGTTTTGTACTAAAAATAATATAGAAGCAAAAAAATGAAATTACTTGATTAGTTTTGTACTAAAAATAATATGGAAGCAAAAAATGAAATTGCCATATGTGTTTACTGGAAAGCTTGTGAGCACCTCCCGTGACTCATTAATTGGATTTTCAAAGGGAGCCAACTTCCTTTTGTGAATTCGAAGGAAGATAAAAGTGTTGGTTGCAACAACAATAATGCATGCCACACCAAATACATTGACACATTTAGTAGGATTATTGTCATCTCAAGCAATGTGTTTGAATAGAGCTTTTTGTTTAGGGACAACAGTAGTCAAACTGGGGATAGAAACAAATAAAGAAATATGGCTAGTATGTCACCGAATGATGTAACTTTTTACTTCTATTAATACTTTCAAAAACGTTCACCTTGAACTTTAGATAATGTAGAAAAATAATGATTCAACAATGAATATGTGTGCAAAGATTCTATCTAAAGGTTTGAACAAAGGATGCAATTAACTGACTTGTCAACAAATGGGAGAAAAAACAATTTTAGGTACTTCTTGACTTCGAAAATTTTCTGGAAAACATTATAGAGAATGCATCACAATATTCATCCGAACATAAGATTAGCAATCTGGTACTGGTTAAAGCACTCATTACAAAACACCATCGAACTCCATAAAAGACAATTATGGACAATATTTGCAGCTTCAAATGAATGAAAAATGTGAACAAGATTTCAATGGTGTCGAGCCCTGAAATCGAACTGAGTCACATACAATTGGATTACACCATTCCGATGATAATTTCCTAGACTATAAATCTCGAAGTGTCAAAAGGGAAGAAAATTTTGATTTCACCAAATGAGAAGTCAAATAGGGAGGGCTTAAATATTTTTATTTTCCTCGGTTCGCAAAGAGACAAAACCCCAATAGCTTGGTTGAGATCATAGCCCGTAATCACGGTTAATAGAGGGGGTCATTTTTTGGGTTTATGAGTATTAATTACAGCTTCAGTAACACCTAGAAATGAAAGTAAATTAAAAACTACAATTGTGGGTTGATTTTTCTAAAGCAAGAAAGAAAGCTGCATTTTGAAGGGTACAAAAATGAGGAGAAAATTAGGCATGCAAACAAACAACGTTCAACTTTCAAAGGTTCTTTTCCAAGGGTATGATTTACCATCTTTCCATCGCTTGTTGAGGTTGAAGGATGGAATTTTTCCATGGTTCCCTTGTCCTTCAAACATGTTCCGAAGACTAAAGACCACAAATTTGTACCCAAAATCGAGCTCTTTCAGACCAACAATCACAATGAATGGCGGTTCAAAGTAAATGGTGAAGCTTGGTTCTCCTTTAGCTTTCAGAGTAAAGGATCCAAGCTTAAACACATATCCTCAATCCAACACATAGATTCTAGTGTGCCAAATCTTTCGCAAATGGATGTTGGTAGCAGCCAATGGATATCTTTGTATTCTCTTGCCTTCAAACAAGCGTTGGAAACCCTTAATTAGAGTGCACAAGGAAAAGCTACAGTGAGAAATGAGTATGGAGGCCAGGGAAAGAATGTAAAAGGTTTGCGCAAGATCGATTTCCACCTCTGGATGCAAAAGAAATGTGAAATCAGACTACAGACAGTAGGATAATATCAATAGTATCCTCCATATAGACAACCGAACTCAGAAAGTGAATAAAGATTCAAAACCAACCAATAGAAGGAATAAGAGAATTGTGCATCTATTGAATCTCTTGTGCTAAAACAAAACAAAACTCAGAAAATGAACAAAGACTCAAAACAAATAGAAGGAATAAGAGAAGTATTTATTCAGTTGTAGAGGCCCTCTATTTATAACAAACTGAGAGTGCTCTATCATTTAAGAAGGTAGTTTGCAGGTATATTAATAATTTATCTAAATAAACTTAAATTGAGTGACATACAATTGGATTACCAGATTCTAATGATAATTGGCAAACTTTCCATTCCTCAAACTCATAAATAAATTGTTTAATATCTGATAACTGCTCAACAATAATTGGACAAGTGGGAAATATAACTGCAAACAATAGAAGTTTCGGTAAAGCCAAACGAATCCTAATGCTCCTATGGTTTGGTACAGTACATATTCGCCCCAAAAAAACCAATCTCGTGGCAGATAGGCTCAAATATGGATTATGACCAGGCTAGCATGTCATCCCCCCTCCTTTGTTTCAAGTCTAGAACAACTTCAATCTTCTCATCCTGTATGGATGGAAAAGAGTTTAAGTGCTTGAATTTAACCCATCTTTATATATGTAATTATGTGAGGCAAATAACTGAAAAACAACGTTTCCTTTTTTCCCCAGATCTCGACCTCACCACGTTTCCCGCAGAATAGATCCTTGACACTGGCCAGCACAGGACCTTACCTAACTGCTCCAGGTTTAACCTAGTCAGGACCGTCAATTTTTCCCCATATTCTGCCAAAGGGAATAAATCCATCCAGCAAAACACATATGACATAAAAAAATCCTCCTATAATATCAATAGACTACAACAAAAAATGATCTACACTTCATGCATGCTTGTAATTATTGATAAAACATATTTATCCATCTTACCTACATTGACAAAATAATTCATTTAACACCGTGCAAATTGTTTTAAAATGCAATACTACTATATAATAAATCTTTACACACACATTATTAACTCATTTAAAAAATTCCAAATACATACCCGATGACCTTACTTATTATTAACTCATTTTTAAAATCCAATGACATACCTATCCATCTTAGAGATTAATAAAAATGAATTAAATTAACTAAATTACATAGAACACGCATGGCCCAACTAATTATTAACCCATTAAAAAGACTTCAATGAATAGTTATCTTTCCATTTTACAGATTAATTACAAGACAATGACACCAATAAAATTGCTAGTAACACATTATATGAATTCATAAATTGACAACACATAATGACTCTATAAATTAATAGCGTTCATCTTTTAATCATTGATCTTTGATATATTTTCACTCTCCTGTTAGATCCAAAGTGGTGTTTGACTATCACGCCATGCAACAATGATCCATTGTTGTGAGTGCGAAAAACCAAAATTTTCTTTCAGACTCACATAACATTTGCAGCCAAAAAAATTTGATTCAGAATTTCCACTTATCCGGGCTAGGTCGAAAGGTGAGGCGAGGCTCCTCAGGATACCTTTCATGTCCATCATAGCACCATAAATCAACCTTGGCAAACATTTATTCAAATTCTAGCTAAAGTGGTCATGTTTTTATGGGAGACAGGGTAGTATATGCCAACTTATATGTAAATGACAGAATTTGGCATAGTTTTTTTACCACACCATCCAAGACGTCTGCCACTGGTCCACGATCACCAAGAAAGCATCATTGATTCTAGAACCAAGAAAATGTTCAACTTAGCCAATGTGGCTTACACGCATGGAGTTCTTGGAAAGATATTTGCCAAGTAACAATGCTAACACTAAAACCGAGGAACTATTCAATGGGAAAGTAGGGCATCTATCCTCTAACACCATCTATTTGGAATTTGCATGGAGAATATGTGTAAATGGTCATCAGGGGCTCAAAAGCAGTGTCGGTATAGCATCATCCATTCAACGGTTTCATGGGAAGTATGTGTAAAATCTTCTTGGGCAGTCAATTGAGTAGTACATTGATATTTTCTCCAAGCTCGATCGCTCATCCCTATTCTTTCCCTAAACTTAACCTATAAAACAACTTGTTATGTGAAGCCCAAGCCCGGGCCCGACAAGGCTGCATTTGCTCGATGAATTAACTAGGGACTCTTTGAATTTTACTAGACCAATCTAGCTATCCTTCTTTCTTCTGTTTGACACAACAATAGGCACTTGCGGTGACAATTTCTTAAGAATGGCTATTGCTTAGAAGATCATTTTGACAGGTTATTGTTGGCGCTTACTTCATTAGCTAGCCTTACATCAAATGTATCTATATGTAGTTGGCCCTGGATCAAATATATCTATTGCTAGTGTTGATGGAACTAGAACTGCTACTTTACTATGCTTCAATGGGTTCTAAGCATTGGGGCATGCAGTTGGATCTCTATTTTCGCTGGAAGCAAGGTGACGATAAGAGCCAAGGAAGTACCAATGGAAGGAAGGAAGCTGAGTCAGACAACCACCAATGCAATGGAGGAAAGTAATTTTTCTAGAAGTTATTGAAAATTCATTGTCAAACCAAGATGAGCAATGCAAAGATCGATATCCTAAAAATAACAACGAAAAAGTTGGGGAGACGGGAGAGGCAATTGATTATTTGAGGCAGACAGAGAAGCAGGATGTGGATAAACAAATGTCAGAGGGAGCTGCCAAAAAAGTTGTGGAAGTTTCAATGGATCAGACAGTTGATGGATCCGGTAGGATGAATGTATCCCAATAAAACTTATATGGATTATGTAACTCGATATATCTACTCTTTTAAATTTCTAATGGGGATTCACTCATTTTCCTTAATTTCTTTTGTTTCAATGCATATTGATTTTTTCTGTTATTTCTTGGGCTTTATAAACATAGTTATCTTTATTTCCTTCCATGATAACCAGAGGAGAAAGTATCACTACAAGTCTACCACTATACATTTCTTCGGGCGTCACTAGCTGTCCCGGTGGGGTTCCTTCATTAGGGTAATTTGCAAAGAACATTGGTTCCCTCTTTAGTGTCTAGAGAAATTTTGATATGGTGCATCAAAGCAGGGTATATTTCACATTTTAATTTGAAATTGTTGATAGGTATCACGCACTTGCCACAAAGGCTAGTGCAGGTGCATCCTATTCATCTCCTGCTTCTTTAATGGAAACAACCACAGTTGAAGAGAAGAGTGCATTAACCCCTGCGGTAATGCCATTTATACATGCCCTATGATTTTGCATTTATTCTCTTTCAAAGATTTTCTTTATTGCAAAATATGATTTTATTAACAACAAATTATGAGAAGAATTAGTAAGCTCTTGCTTTCTGTTATTTTTTTCCATTGAACTCTATTGTTATTGTCCGACTTGTTTGAAATTTGAATCTGGATCTTAAAATATTCCCTATTCTACATTGTAACACAGAAATGAGTGATATACACTATTCCTTCATGCCCTTTTTGGTTGGGTTTACATTAATCTCTAATACTTGTTTTTTTTGTTTGAGAAAAACGGTTAATGGGGCTTTATTATTATAGAAGAGAAGTGGTGAATCCACTAAAGCTATTACATCTGAGTTGATACATATTCAACTAAACTGTTACAAGGCCAGGAGGCTCTACCCACCTTCCTGATTACAGTTTCTTAGATCTAGAAAACTTATCTAAGCTTTAAGGTCGCTATATGTGGAGGGTTATATACAAAATGCCTACTTCATAGAGTTATTTGAAGAGATCTTGCTTGGTCGAATCTTTACTGGCCAAATTTCCTTGGAGCCTCCTTCTTGGGAAAACCCTGCTCCAGTTGCCAGTCCTAATTCAAATTTTCCATTTAGGATTCTAGCTTGCTGATTCGTTCTTCAAACTCCTTCTTGGGGTCTTTGTGCTTTTGACGAATCTAGCCCAACTCCTCTGAAAACCCGAATTTGGTCGTTGTGTTATCTGCTTCTAGCATTTCTAGTCTTCACCCTGCCTCAACATCCGGGTTCTGAAGGAAGTTGTCTTGGTTGTGCAGATAATGTTTTATCCTCTTCAGTTCCTCCTCCATTGCCTTTAGTCTATCCTCTGTCGACGTCTTGCTCCCTGAGCTTGATGCCATTTCTACTTCTTCTTTGCTTGTTTGCCTTCTTCTGTGTGGGCGGTTTCCTTTTTCTGTTGCTGCTTTGTCTCTGCGTGAGCAACTTCCTTTTACCAGTCTGCTCAGGGGATGGAATGGCTCCTCTCGGCTTGTTCTTTTATACCCAATTTCTTCCATATTCGGGCTCCATTGCTCATGAACGATCCAATGTATCCAGTTGATTAGAGCGGCCTAGCACAGGGTATGGGCCTCGTAAAGGGTCCTTGTCTTTTTATGATTTTTCATCGCCTGATTGGATGACGTTTCCCTCACATATGATGCCAGTCTTGTCATTGTTTGTCTTGTTTCAGGGCTTGTGAATTGTTCGATCTTTTTTCGTATCCTCCTCTTCTTCTCATTGCCAGCTCGCGTCCTTGTGCACTCATGATCCTTTCTGACCAACCATGACCTTAACTTGCCTACCCAGGCCTTATGGGATTGCCACAATTGATGTGATTCCATTGACTTGGAGGTTTCCTATACTTGAGAGGGCACCTTTGTTGGCTTCTGCATCTGCGGGTGCATTCAAATTTCAGAGAACATGGAACAAATGATAGGTTCTTAGGCTGTCCAATTGTATATAGTTGGACTTTATCCAGTATGTGCTGGAGTTTTTCTTGCTTGACCGTGTTACGGTGGATTAGAGCTTGGATTATGATTCTGGAGTCCCCTATAATCACTAGATCTTGGACGTTTTTACTGATAGCCTGTTTAAAACCTTGCCAAAGCCCTAGAGCTTCTGCTTTGTTGTTTGTTTCTGCTCCCAATCCCTAGACATAGGATAGAGCTAGCTGTCCATTATGGTTTACTAGGACCCCTCCTCTGCCTGCCACCCCAGGGTTTCCTTTGGAGGCCCCATTGAAGAACAATATATGCTTGCTTCTTTGTCTTTTCCATTCCTCAAAATCCTCCTCTTTCATCTGA
Source organism: Picea mariana (assembly GCA_032191745.1). NCBI lineage: Eukaryota > Viridiplantae > Streptophyta > Pinopsida > Pinales > Pinaceae > Picea > Picea mariana. The sequence goes on along the minus strand of JASDQU010500684.1, from coordinate 48,003 downwards.
ATTTCCCAAGTTTCCTGTTTTAACTCGCTGTTTATTTGCTGTGGACGATCCTTGATATTGAAGCTTTTAATCCATAGCTCCTCTTCCGGCTCTAGAACTCTCGAGTTCTTTACTTTGTAGAAGTAGGGGGCACTTTTTCTAAAGAAGGCCTTTATCTTTGTTTCTACTTGTGCAGGGTTACTTTTGATCTCCCTAAATAGTCTGCTGTTTCACTCCAGCCAAATCTTCCATAGGATGAATTTTGGAAGTGTTCTTCAGATGGTGGATAGTTGGGCCTTTTTCATGACCTGGAAGGGACATTGGTATCTTAAGTTTTAGAGTAAAGTGCTGGTCTCTTGAGGTAGAACGACTATTCCTGGCTTCAGCCCAAGGGCCAATTACCAGACCTCTTTGGCGTATGGACATTGCAAAAACAGATGGTCTGATGTTTCCTCTTCTTGCGTGCAAAGTGGACATCTGGATGGGCCTTCCCATCCTCTCCTTCGTAGATTTTCACCAGTTAGAATGCTCCTATGGGCCAGGGTCCATACAAACATATCTATCTTTGGAATGGACTTTGAAGTCCAGATGTCTCTCCAGATTGTAGGGTCTGGTGGGACATGAGGAACAACTGTAAGGTTTTTATACCTTGCTGCTGTTGTGTAGGCTCCAGATAGTGATCCCCAACCTCTCTTGTCTTTTTTCCTTGCTTTTATAAGGGATTTCCCTTGTAAGTAGTCCATTAGAGTGTTCCATTCCCCATTGAGCTCTGGGGGTCTGTTGTTGGCTTCCCACATAAGCCAAGTTTTTTCCACATCTTCACTCCAGACCGAGATGTCCCAAAGAGTGATTAGGTCCTGGTTTTGTATCTAGGCTTTTAGCCGGTCTAATCCTTCCATCGAACTTAAAGGCGGGTCGCCCAATACTGAGTCTTCCCAAACATTAATTTTCTTCCCGTTCCCTGGTATCCAGGTGAGGTGAGGCTTGAAGAGCTTCAATGATTTTATACACAAATTGAATATAGGTGAACCTTTTTCCATGGTTGTTGGACAGTCCAAGAATTTTGTTCTCAGGCCTCAGAAGTACTTCTTCCAGATTGATTTTTTGCTCCAAGTGGATTTCCCGAAACAAGGTTCCATAGCAGCTTGGCTCCTAGAGCTAGGTTTTGGGAGTGGATGTCTTTGAATTGGAGGCCTTCTTCTAAAATTGGTTTGGTTACTTTCATCCAGCTTATTAGGTGAAACTTCCTCCCCTTTTGCTTCCCCCCTTCCCATAGGAACCTTCTGAATAACACTTTGATTTTCTGAATCATGGTGGTTGGGGATAATAACAAAGAACATTGATAGATCATGATGCTTGCTAAAACCGTTTTGATGAGGACAACTTTGCCAGCGAGGTTTAACCAATTTTCTCCCCAAGAGTTATTTCTTTCTCTTAACTTGCCTATCAGCGGGAGCCATTGAGATGAATTTGGCTTGGTTCTGAATATTGGTACTCCCAAGTATTTAAACGCGTCCCAATTGATGCAACTTTCCATGCCCAGGACTCTTGATATATACAACATTACCCTTGGAGAAGTGTTCCATCCGTAGATCTTGCTTTTAGGCAAGCTTATTTCGCTTCATGAGATATCATTGTAGATGTCCAACTCCACTTTGAACTTCCTTGTTGTCTGCACACTTGCTCCTCCCAACAGTAATGTATCATCCACGAATTGGACGTGGTTGATGTCTTTTACCCTTGGGGATATTCTCAGGCCCAAGATATTGTTATGAATCTGGCAGTGATCAAGTTGGAAGCTACGCACAGAGGCTTGGATTGCATAGAGAAGCGGGGAGAGGGGACAACCTTGCCGCAGGCCCCTAGATGCTTGAAAGAACTTTGTTTCTCGACCATTTACTAGAGGGGCGATCTAGGGGGACCCAATGCAAGCTTTTATCCAATTTATAAAGGCTGGAGCAAACCCAAATTTTTCCATGACTTTGAACAAGAAAATATGCCTGACTCTATCAAACACATTTGCGAGATCGATCTTTATTATCATACCTTTGTCTCTTCTTTGAATGCTTGAGTGCAACGCTTCCTGAACTAGGATGATGTTGTCCACTATATGTCATCCTTTGATGAACCTGCCTTGGTTTTCTGGGATGATTGCACAGAGTATTTTTTTTATTCTGTTGGCTATTATTTTTGTGAGTATATTGTAGCTTGTGTTGCAGAGAGAGATTGGCCGGAATCTTCCAAAACTTACTGCTCCTTTTTCTTTCAGAATAAGAGCTAGGAAGGAAGAATTTGTTCCTCCTCCTATCTTGTTGCAATTCTGAGATTTTCGGATCAATTTTATTTGATCTGTTTTTATTATATCCCAACAGTTTTGATAAAATTTGGCTGTGAAGCCATCTAGACTCGATGCCTTGTCCGAGCTCATCTGGTCAAGGTGTTACACATTATTTTCGTCATCCCTATGATCGTTAATGATGTAAACCTATCTATTGCCTTTAGAGGGGTCATAGTGGCCTAAGTTCCTGAAGAGAGAAGGAAGAAGAACTTTTCCTGAGAAAAGAAGTTGCTTTTTTCTATGTAAAAACCTTATAA
>JASDQU010500684.1:22541-38396 GCA_032191745.1 Picea mariana | reverse complement strand
ATGTGTTCTCCACTACGATTGGTCCGACTTTGGAGGGGTTATCTCCGCTACCTTTCCGCACGTGACCTCGTGTTTAGCCCCTGTGTTAGAGGGGGGTCCCAGATAACTTTCACGATACTGGACTTCTACACTCCTTCGCACAGACTCGTATGTTTGTTTTATAGCCTTGAAGAGTTTCCTCTCCAACCTAAATCAAGGCTCTAGCCTAATCTAGTTGATGGACCCTACAAACATAAAGTCTAGTAATTGTTAATTAGCATTCTTTTTAAGGCTTGATATACTCAAAAGGGGTACGATAGTGCAACTGATGTTGTTAAGACTCTTTGTGAAAAACGATGAAACTTACATGAACACTGGCAAAGAATGATTATATTTCTTATTTTATTTTTTTTGAAATGTTTTTAAAATTAGAAGAAAACACAACGCTATACTAATTTCTTTTTCTTTTTCAAATAACAATGCAAAGAAAATGCCAGGAAAGAAAGAGATCTAACAAACTAAGTTTTTTTTTTTTTATATTTTCTTCTAATCAAAGCAGAAATAACAAAAGATTCTAAAAGAAACTGATGAATGCACGATTCATGCCCCCCCGGGCCACGAGGGAGATTGTTTTTTCAAAATGCAACTCATTTTTCTTAAAATTTCAAGCTAAAAATAAGTTAAAAAAGCTAGGAAACACAAAAAAGATTATAAATGAAAAAGCAAGCTATGCTGGAATACAAACTAGGCTAAAACTGCTTATGATAGAGACCAGAAAGAAACAAGAAAAACTTGGGAAGTAAAAACTTGATAAAGAAGAGGATGACTGCCTCCTCAAAAGTTTCTAGACAGACACACGACTGTCACTTCAACAACCAGCGTATGCACATGGGTTGCCCAAAGACAGGATGCGTATGCATGCATGTAGGCCCACTACAGGCCACGTGTGCCTCTATTTCTCCTCAAAAGAAGCAAGACAAGTGGCTAAGCTCAGGAAGGGAGTACTGGTATTGAGAACCAGAATCCCTTGAAGACATAGAAACTTACTTTGACAGAAAAATATGCAAGGAAAAAGATGATCTAAGTTTTTTACCTGACTATGGACTATTCAATCAGAGACCTAGAAGGACCCAGAAGATCCCTGAGAAGGATCACTTCTGCAGGGGAGAGGATGACTGCCTCTTCCTGAGAAGGATTTCCTGGGTTCTCAGACACGTAGCTAACACTTCATCAACGAGCGTATGTATGTGATCTGTGTGAAGGTAGGGCGCGTGTACACACATGTAGGCCTTATACAGGCTGCGTGTACCTCTATGAATCCCAAAAAGAAAATGCAGCCAAGCAAAGAAAGAAGGGAGTACTGGTATGGAAGACCAGAATCCCTACTAGCTCAGACTCTTGCAGAAACTCAGAAAAATGGTGATGAAACCAATTTAAAACTACCAAAAAGTATCCCTAGAAAACCCGAGAGAAATCCCCAGTACGGTCGCCAATTGTGTTGTGGGTGGGAAATCCCCCTATGGACTAGCACTTAGGGTTTTATCATGCATGCATAAAAGATCTAAAGATTCCTACTTTTTACCATCATCCCAGACCTAATCCCCATTATTCTTAAGCAAATACATAGTTAAGAAGATCAAGTGAACATACCTTATTTCCGACGTTTGATATTGATCCCTCTTCACGCTTGGTTGCTCTTTGACTACAACTCTCCTCCCAAGGTTGACCTGCATTCACAAAATACAAACAAATAACTCCACATGCATTTGATCTACAGATTAATGGGTTAGATATTTAATCAACATGTATGCAATAAACAATGAAAACCTCATATGGTGGGATGGGAAAAGTACTTCTTTATTATTAACTTCACTAAAGCAACTTACAATGATGAAGCCAACCACTGCTCCACGATCTGGTCCTGGGCTCCTCTTTTACTGTGCACCAAGTGCTAACACACTTGCTTCTCTTCTTCGTTGAAATCACAAAATGGCTGCAGAATCTTGTGCAAAGGGAAATACGAATTCGGATAGAGTTTCTTTACTATGTTTTTCCTCCTTTCAAATGGGACCCCTACCCCTTATTTTATAGGCTAGAAGGAGCTAGGTATATGGTCGAATGACTGGCCATGCATGGCCGAAAGGTTTAGTTAACTTGCCCACAATTGTGTGTTTCGTAAAAAACTTTCCTTTTTTCGTGCTTCTGAAGGTCCACACGGGCTGTAGTGGGTCATCTAGCATGGACACTGTAGATACACGCGGGCTGTAGTGGAGCAGGATGCGTGGGCCTTTAAAAATGGAGATTTTTAGAAGAGCTGTTCAATAGTGCCTTGGAAAAGAAGGAATATGAGATGGCCTAATGCCAGGTAATCATGTTTGGTGCAAATTAGGGTTATAACACCCCCCCAATTATGATATTTTTTAGGTCATTTGATAGTAGAAATTCTTTAATTGAATCCCAACAGTTCCTTTTTCGCCTAATAAGATCGAGACATAGAGGTTGAAGATACTTACCAGTCGGCCTGTCTCTTTGTGTATAAGACTGGTGAAAATCCAATGCATGCATGCTTCAGATGAGATTAGGTCATACTTCACGATGTCCGAGAGGGTTATAAGGCCTCCTGAGGCGCCTCTTGCACTTACTGCTATTCCTTGGCTTTTTTTCCAAAGGGATTTTGTTTCTTGGAGGAAGTCTGGTTCCTCCATCTTTGTCTCCTGGATTAGAAGGATTTCGGTCTTTGACAGTCTGATTATGTCCTTGAGGGCTTCTTCCTTTATTCTACTTTCGAAACCCCTACAATTCCAGGAGGTTAGTTTCATGATTTACCTGAGGGGGGGGGGGTGTGGGCTCCTTGATGAGCCCTCAACTACTCTCTTGTCATTCTTACATTGATCAGTTTCCTGATTGTTGGTTGCGATCCACTAAGAACATCTTTGTAGGTTTCCTTCTCCCTTTCTTCTTTCTTGAATTGCCTTCCTCTGCCTGTTTTTTTAGGTGTGACAATGGGTTCACTGGCACTCGTAGAGTCACTGTCTAAGGAAACCTCTCCTGATTCTGTGTCTGGATTTCCTTCCTGCTCTGCCGCAGCCTTTCCTTGCCCCTCTTCTCTTTCGAGCACTAGCTAATCTCGAGCTCCGGAGGGTGTCTTATCATGCGTTTCTAATTCAATGGGAGGGGCTTCCTTTGGGTCCTTGCCGACCGTTTTCTTTGGTTGCTCTTGTTCTAACACTCTGAAACTGTTCCCTGCCGAGGGATCTCCTGTTTGATTTCCCTGCTCCTTGGGCTGTGCTGTGGTTGTCTTTTCATTCCGATTTTCTTTTGAATTGGCTACTGTTTTCCCCGTTTTGGGATGTTGCCAACCTTCTCCTTATTCTTTCTCTTTGCTAGAGTTTTTTGGACAGTTTTGTTGGAAGTGGCCGTATTCATGGCATCCCCTACACATGAAAGGTAATTATTCATAGTCTAGCTTCTAGTAGTGCTTCCAATCTCCAAACTTTAACTTGACTGCCTCAGGAAGGCCAACCTCTAGATCCACTTCCATGCAGATGTGCGCGCAAGAGTATTTGTCTTTGGAGTTGGCCCTGTCAATATACAACCTGAGCCCATTCCCAATTGCTTGGAGTGAGTTGGGGTTCCAACAATGGATCGGGAGATTGGGTAACCTATCCCAGACCGGGATGTCCTTGGGCACTTCCAATGCAGGGTCGAAGTTTGGCGTCCATCTGTTCAGGTACAACCCTTGTGTTCCCATAAAATACAGGCCATTCCTGAAGATTAGATCCCTGTCTTCCTGTGAGATGAATTCAAATATGAAGAATCCTCTTCCCATCACGTAGCAAGTGATGCTGTTCTGGATCAACGGATGCCAGTTCCTTTGGATCTAGTTATCAGTAGATCCAGTTGACGACCATAAGCCCATGAATTAGCCTACCAATCCACGATCAGACAGAGAGATCGCTACATGCATAGGCTGATCCATGGAAAATTCAATCTCAGGGATCGAATTGAGCTTCTTAACGAAGCTAGGCAAAGCTGCTGAGGGAGTTTTATTACCTTGGGCGGCCAAGAGCTTGCAGAAGGAGGTTTCAGCTGATGGAGGAGGCAGGGGTGGCGGCTCCCCTCCTCCCAAGGCTGCCATCGCATCTACTATAACGCGTCAGATCTGGAACCCTAGGTGGGATAATTGCATTCCCCAATTAGAGCCAGATGTTAGCTCCCAAATAATTTATTAATCTCTAATACTTGTTGCAATGGGGTTTTGGGGTATTCTTTCATAAATCTGTGAAATGAATTTTGCTTCGGGGCTTATTTCCCCTGGTTTTGAATCTTTTTCCTCTTATCAAAATACGATATCAGAGTTTTCTTATGGCTTACCAATATGATACTATTTAGTGTGTCTCAGGAGGAATACTTATGGCATTTGAAAGCATCAATGGAAGTATATGTGGGACATGAGACCCAATTCAAAAAGTCTTAGAATTTATTCAAGCATACTGTCATCTGAAGGGATTGAGGCAAAGTGAATCTCCTGTTGGTCCAAAGGATGAGGTTATTCATCATGGGAATTGCAGTAAGTCTTCTCTTGTAGTAGGTGATGAAGCACCCTTTCGTTGGGAAATAAGTGCTTGGCCTTTTCCAACTATCATATTGATTAAAGCCAATGCATACCCATCACTTGCAACTAATGTTTAAGAATAAAGTTTGTCAGTGTTTGTTTCCATTTGTGACTTTGACATCCTCTACATTTTCATGTGGTAACTTCTGGAGTTCCTGGAATATCTCCAGAGATGTTGGTGGGTTCGGCACCAACATTCATAGATTACATTCATAGCTGGCTAAGTAAACAATAGTTCCTAGTTGCAAATAGTCAATACTAAATAGTAGAAAAGTAGGAAGTAAATAACAACACACTAATTAGGAAAGAATGTAGGAAGTAAATAGGAAAGAATGTAGGAAGTAGATAAAATGTTAATCAATAAGTAGTAATTCTTATTTATGAAATAATTTGGGAAGAAAACAATGAATGGGTATCAGTAATCAGTAAATAGTAAGTAGGAATGAAAACTTATTGGAATTTCAACCTTGCAGAAACAACTTGCAGAAATAAGGGTAGCGATGAATCAACCAGTGAACCAACGATGAATCAACCAATAAACTATTGATGAATCTATCTCCACTTTTCTCTTTTGTATGATGGTCCTGCAAATCAATTGCCTAAGCAGAAACTTACAATGGTGAAACAATGACGATGAAAATGGCGGTGGATGCCCAATACTGCCAAAATTCACCCCATATAAAAATCCTCTGACTTACCCTTCGTACATTGTCTAACTTACCTTTCAGATGTGTTTGGACAACTGAATAGACATAAATTGAATGATATCAATAAATAAATGCATTACGGGCTTCAATAAACTTAGGTTATTGAACATCGGGAAAAATGCTTGTCAGGTTCCATTTATTGATCTAAAAAAAGAATCAAAAGCTTCAATAAACATCTATGAACATTTAATATGCCGAAAACTCAAGATTATGTAAATATTAAAGCCGTTTAATATGCTAAAATCCTAAGCTATGTAAACATTGAATAATCGACCCCAAACTTAGCACATCAATGTTATTCGAGCTAGGAAAACTTAGGATATCGATGCTCATCATAAACAGAGCCAGAAAATGCATATCTATGCTGCTTGTAAAAAGAGATAGGAAAACTTAGGATATATATGCTCCTGGGAAATAAGAGGTCGAACATATTAGCCAATAGAATCTTTAATAAAAGTAATTAAAATATTTAAAAAAATAATTATTTTACTTATACTATGTACAACATTGTCGAACACGAAAAATATGTCTATTCAAAGGCAAATTAATTCAAGGTCAACGCTAAAGCGATCGCTAGAGTCATGGCCTTCGACAGGGACTAATAAAGAGAAGACCCTCTTGTGTATATGGTTTTCTTTATTCCATCTTCATTTATTTATTTCCCGTCAATATATGCATAGATTGATATATTTTCATATTCAATTAGGCATTCCCTGTACATTAAATTATTAAGTGAAAGTTGATACTCCAGGCATGATGTTTATGGAGGATTTATATACCTAATTTATTTACTTGCATTATTTTATAAAATATTGAAAAAAATTGTAGTTGAATTCCACAATTAATGGTTTAGTATTCCAATGTTGAATTTCTCGAGTTTAGTTTTATATTCACATTTTCCAGTTTAAGGAATATATTTTCACAGAACTAATAGTCATTTGGGATTTTGTAAAAGAGAGATTGAAATCATTTCATGTGCTAGTTGGCAGAAAATGCAATGATGCCTATTCAAAAATACAATATTTTTTTAAGTTCAATCCCATGTAATATTATGGACATTAATATTTAAATTAAAAATTAAATTAAATGGTTCCTAGAAAAATAAATAGACTAGGTATCCATGCGTAATAAAGGAAAATGAATAGCAATATCAAGAGTTTACCTATGAGAAACCATGCAGGTTATGGTAGAAGCCCTCTAGTCAAGGGTGATGCAACTCACTAGGATCTAGTACATAGATTAACTTACTGAATAGTTATTCATCAATGGGAACATATTTTGTTAAATGCAAGTGGACAATGATTGTAAGACCCTCGCCTAGAGTGGCATTGGGCACCTTCATCATACCATTATGGATGATTATCATTGAGGGTTAATTTTTCTTGGATCGATGGCAAGGCATGCGACAAAAGTTTTCCTTGGCCCACCAGCAAGGCATGCAAAGAATTGTGAATAGTTGGGGCTTGGGTGCACATATGGACGGATAGGGAACCTCATTGCGAACACATATGGGCATGCCTATAGACAGACAACGTGCTCCGCAGATGAAGACAAGTTGGACACACCAATGGAGTTGGGAAGACTTGTCTAAGACACGTAGTAAGGTTGCGGCTAACAACCTTGTTCACGGACATGTGGTGCACGACGGACAAGTTGGCTAAAGGGTTGATGAGTTTTGGAGTGCTAAGACTTATATGGGCCAGTAGAGTGAGGTAATTTTCACTTGGGGGTTGCAACGGGAAGTCGAGGTGCCTTCATGCACAAGTTGGTGTGGATCGCAATCGTGGACTACACTTTCTAAGCATACTCCCTTAAGCATGCATCCATCGGTCACATATTACTTGGGCACACTTGGTCATGCATGGAAGTTTCCTTTAACAGACTTGAGAGGTTCAAAATGAGTTGGCTCACTTAGGATAAGTTGGGCACAAATGACTTGACTACAGATGGATGGAATGGTTGGAAAACCTTCCAAACATGGATGAATTGGGCTAGTGGGATGACGAGGTGACTTAGACATGGAACCAACATGATATGGAAAGGTTTTTACACATCAACTTGAGGTGAACTTGGATCCACTTAGTGTGACGCAACTTGCCAATTGTGAGGCAAGACTCATATAAGTAAAGTGGATGCCTCATGAGCTAAGGCATAGGGAAGAAGGAAAGAAGTAAGGAAGAAAATGTCATCAAGGATATCTATGGTATTCTTGTTCAAGGGTTGGCACCACAGGTTGACTTAGAGTGGCTAAGTGGAAAAGAAAAAGATAAGGCATGTTGGGCGCAAGCCTATGGATGCTTCAGGGGTTGGATTATACGAAGTTGTGGGAAGTCTTGTGGAAGGTAATTTGCCTTGATATCTTTGTACTATTGTAACTAAGTTGCAGGAAATGACCAAGCTCCCCTCTTTGTAACATACATAACATTCTCATATATATGAATAAGGGTGTTAGGCATTGACTTGGGTGTCACCCATCCACATATGATAAGTACTTTTGTAGATGTTCTATGTATGTTGAGTGTTTTTTATTCCTTGTAAAGTTATGTTGTCTAAGATGTGAAATTAAATAAGTATTGTTGCAAAACAGTTTGAGGTCATGGTTGGGTGTGTTCCTAGTGTGCTTGTTGGATAGACTAAACTAAGTAGGACTTGGCATGTGGTCTAATTATTGTAGCTTAAGGTGAAGTTATGGGAATAATTTGAGTGAAAATGCACAGTCTAGTTGTAGTAGGCACTAATTGGTCAAGACATTATGACCAAGGCAAGTCAGTGTCACACAACCGCAACTGTTGAAACGAATTGGGATCACCAAGTCGTAGAAATTTTTTTTGAGCATACTACAAGTTCATGATAATTGGTATTAGAGCGGTTTGGTGTCTACAAACTTGAATTTGGGATAGTTTGGGCACTCAACAAAACAATTGAAGGGCATTGAACAAGGTAGTAGGTCTTGGGACAAGTCACTAGGAACTTGGGTGGACTATGATGGCAAGTTTATATGTGGAAGACAATAATGATGGATAGGATCCAAAGACTCCAAGGATGTCAAACAAACTTGCGAACATGGAGAAGGTTGTTGAGAACATGATAGCCTCCCTTTGCAAGCAATGTGAAAAGGTTGAATCTTTGAAGAAAAAGATGATATGGATGTGTCAATACTTCAATGTTGATATGGAAGAATGCCACAAAACCACAAACTTGTTGGCTACGGACATGACCCCAAATGTGAAGGACCATTTGAAGGAATGAGAGGATTTGTTGGACTCTTATTTGGAATGGATCAAAGATTAAGAGGACACCATAAACATATTGAAATGAGATATTGCTAGTGGGAAACGTTTTTCGATGCCTATGTGGATAAAGATCAAAGAACCAAAACCATATTATGGCACCCACAATGCTAAGGTGCTTGGTAAATTTTGTTGGGACATTGAACAATTTTTAGCACAGATGAATGGAAGTTTATAAAAATCCCAGGTGAATGTTGTTGCAACGTCATTGACAAGGACCAGAAAGCTTTGGTGGAGGAACTAGGAAAAAGACTTAGCTTATGGGTGCACTACGGAGAAGATTTAAAACTGGGAAGAGATTAAAGCTTCCTTGAAGGCTCAATTTAAGTCAGGGAACTAGTCTTGGATTACACAGAATCAACCATTTGTTTTCAAGCATATAAATCGAATCTAATCTTATATCGATGAGTTTTCAGGGATCATGTTGGAGATCATGGACATATTAGAGGAAGACTGGTTGTTCCATTCCATGAATGGGATGCAACCTTAGGCGTAGAGTGACCTGTGATGCCAAAATGTGTGGACCATGGCAGCATCCATCACCATGGAAAATAAGATATTAGACTACAAGGCAGAGGCCAAGGGTAGTCCAAGGAACGGTGAGGATGTACAAGGTGAGAAAAAATATGGTAAGAACAAGAAGAAATACAAGGGAAAGGTGACATTGTTTGCAAAGATTGGTGAGGACAAGGTGAAGCAGCCAAATGATCCTAAGGAGAAAGGTAATACTATCTCATGTTGGATTTGTGCTAAGGATCATTATGAAAATATTTTTCCATTGAAACACAATTTATTTTCTCTAGAGAAAGTGGACAAACTGTTTGTTGGTGTTTTTCAAGTCTTGGGTTTTGTTCTACAAGAGAAATCCACAACAAGCCAAGAGCAAGATGCTACAAGTCTTTTCTTTTTTTTGGAAATACTTAATGGAAGGTCAGTAGTTGCGATGGTTGATAGTGGGGTGACCTACAATTTTATGAAGGAAGGTGTTGTGAAGGATCTTGGGTTGCAACTTGAGCTGTCACAAACCTCTTTTAAAGTAGTAAACTCAAGTGTGGAAAAGGTCATTGGCAGGGATGATTTTAAGGATGGAAATTTATTTTAAAATGTAGAAACCTTGGCGAATCTTACTAATCCTTCATATGCCAACTATAAATGTTTGACGATATTTTGTAAAAATATTCAAATTTCTAAGGATTTTATATAGTTTTTATAAATTTTTGGCGATTTTTAAGGTTAAATAATTTTATCCTATAGAATTTGGGCGAATAATTTTTAAAATAGCGAATCTCATTTTTGGAAAAACCATGGAAAATTAGCCCATGAGCGAAATTTATCCCCTAAAATCATCCATGGTCATTGGTACAACCAATGAAGTCACCTTAAATATTGGAGATTGTAGTGGAACCGCAAGTTTCACCATTCTACCTATGGATGATTTTGAGGTTGTTATTGGGAAAGAATACTTGAGGAGGGTGAAGGAAGTGCCCATGCCTCACTTGGAATGCCTAGTCATATTTTTGGGCCAAGAGTCGTGTATTAACCCTACTGTGAGGAGAAGTCATGAAGTTTTTGTCTGAATGACATACTTGACCATGGTTTCCATAACTAGTCAAGGAACCAAGCATCGTTGTAGTAGAGGAGTTGGGGAAGTTGGTATTGAGGAGACAAGACTTTGGGAGGAAGTCTTGGACAACCTGCGATGGACATAGGTTCAATAAAGATGTTGGAGTCTAGAATCACTAGTCTTGAGGCCATAATGGACTCTACCATGAAAGAAGTGGCTACTTTGATGGATGTTTGTTTGGATAGGTAAGACGTTCTATATATGGGAAAACAATTGGGTACAACAAAAGTTTCGACTAAGGAATCCAGTGGAATGTTGGATGAGTATGGGGCAGGTCTATCTGTAGACGAAGTCCATGAGGTAGAAACGTGGAAGCCTTGGTATGTGAGTACAAAGGAGGATGTAGAACCATTCTTGAGTGCATGTGGATGGGACAAACAGATAGATGAACCAAAAATTTAACGTTTGTTGGAAGAAGGCAATGGAAGAATTAGGTCTAACATGCCTCTGTTGATGTATTTTATGTAGAAGTATGGTGACCTTCCTAACTTTCCATAGGACTCGGTAGATTTGGGATGGAGTGTGGATGGTAGTGGAGGCCTTGGTATCCACTTGCCATGGAATTCTCATTGAGACATAGTAGGTTGGATAACTTCCTAGGAGTAGGCAGTCAAGCCTAGTGCACCTTTGAGAAGGCACCTTTGGAAAATTATGTTTTGGAAGTGACGTGACTTGAAATAATATTACAAAGGAAGAATGTTGGGTTATGAAAGGAAACTTGACAGTTTAGGAAAGAGTGGTGGCCTTTCCTTGGTCCAAGAAGATTTGTGTAGTATGGCTGAATTACGAAAGGAAAATATTGTTTGAACATAGGGATCTAGTGTGTGGAGGCATGAACAAACAAGTTGAAGTATAGATGCAATAGTAGGCCCAAGAGGTGCAACACTTGGACATTTTGGATGATCTCTTGAGGAAGATTGGATTGTAGCCATAGAAGATGGTGGAAATAGTAACAAATCAAATTGAAACCACTGAAGCGGAAGGTAGAAACAACTAGAGGCAATGGTGATAGAGTTGGGAAAGGGGGCACTTGTCCCTGAAATGGATGGAGAATATTTACATGAAATATTTGGCTTGAACCTTATGGAGAGTTGGGTGTTGATTGAAGATGTATGAAAGGATTTTGATTGTGATTTGAGGATAAGAGGTTCTTGAAGATGTCATGATGATATCAATTACTTTTTTTGGGGGAGGATGTAATACCCTCATCTAGAGTAACATCGGGCAACTCCATCGCACCAACATAGATTATTATTATGAATGGATAAGTCACCTTGGCCTGATGGAAAGGCACATGATGGAATTTTTTCTTAGCCCATTGAAAAGGCATGCGACACGTTGTATATAGTCGGGACTTGGGTGCACCTATAGACAAATCGGGCTCCTCGTTGTAAGCATAAATGGGCACACTTGTGAAAAACACCATGCTTCATAGAAGGAGATAAATTGGATGTACCAAGGGAGTTGGGTGGGCTTGTCTAAGAAACAAAGTAAGATTGCAGAAATAAACCTTATCCATAGACATGTAGTGTATGATGGACAAGTTGGCTAAAGGATTGATGATATTTGAGGTGCCAAGACTTATGTAGACAAATAGAGTTAGGCAATTCACACTTGGGAGTTGTGACAAGAAGTTGAGTTGTCTTTGGACACAAGTTGACATAGATCAAAATCGTAGACCGCGCTCATTGTGCATACTCCCTTGAGCATGCATCCATCATGAACATATTCCTTGGGCACACTTGGGAATGGATGGAAATTGCCTTCGACAGACTTGAGATTGACCAGATGAGTAGGCCCACTTAGGAGAAGTTGGGCATAGATGACTTGACTACAAATGGACAGAATGGACAAACAACGTTGTGGATGTTGATGACTTGGGTGTGAATGATCTGGGTAGGCAGGATGATGAGGAAACTTGGACATGGAATCAACATGAGATGGAACGATTTATCACATCGGATTGAGGTGAACTTGGGTCCACTTAGCGTGATGCGACTTTCCAGGTGGGTGGTAAGACTCGTATAAGTAAAGTGGACACGTCATGAGCTAAGGCATAGGGAAGAAGGAAATAATTAAGGAAGCAAGAGTCATCAAGGAGATATGTAGTAGTCTTGTTCAAGGGTTAGCACCATAGGTAAACTTAGAGTAGCTAAGTGATGAAAATGAAGACATGACCTATGGGAGATAGGCCTCCAGATGCTTCATGGGTTGGCTTGTATGAAGTCATGGGTAGTCTTGCAGAAGGAAACTTGTGTTGATATATTTTTACTATTGTAATTAAGTTTCAAGAAGTGACCAAGCTCCCCTCTTTGTAACATATGTAACATTATTATATATATTAATAAGGGTGTTAGGAATTGACTTGGGTGTCTCCCATCCACATATGATGAGTACTTGTGTGGATGTTCTTGTATGTTGAATGTTTCTTGTTCCTTGTATACTTATGCTGCCTAAGTTGTGAAATTAACTAAGTATTGTTGTGGAACATTTTGAGGCCATGGTTGCACATGTGCCTAGTGTACTTGTTGGATAGATTAAGTTGAGTAGGACTTGGGGTGTTATCTAATTATTATAGTTCAAGGTGAAGTTAGGGGAAGACTTTGAGCGAAGAGGTGTAGTTTAGTTGTAGTAGGCATAGGTTGGTCAAACAACTATGGTTGAGGAAAGGCAGTGTTGCATGAACATAGGTGTTGGAACAACTTGGGCACAACAATTCGCAAAAAACATTATGGACAGACTATAGGTCCATGAAAAATGCCTTATTTTTCAATTCATGGTCAGGATTTATAAACAAACACATTTTTAATTCATCTAGAGAAAAATATAATTGAAGAAAAACAATTTGCAATTTGACTTGAATAGTTTTCTTTTGCAAGTCCTCCTAAGACATAAGAAAATAATTGATTTTAGCACTAAGACACATAGAGATCAAATCATGCAAGGAGACATATTAAGAATCCATAGATGATATAAGCATTAAATAACTTACATATTGTATGTGGATTATGATATCCGTTGCATGGATACAAAGATTAGAATTGAAGAAACTACGAATCAAGCATTCAATACTCAACTTCATTTAAATAACCATCGCTAGGAAACTCTCCTTTGGTGAGAAAAAAATATTCATTTATAATATTCTTGTGACCTATGTTGAAAGCATAATCTCTATTTCATAAATCACCTTAACAAAAAACAAGGTTGCCAACGTCTTTCGAGAAGCCACCTTTAAAAAAACTAAGATTGTAAGCTTCTTCCTTAGTCACTTTGATGCAATTCCTATGTAAAGGATCATATTGTTGTCCAAGGATAATAAGGTGCATGTAGAAGCATACATGTGTAAGATAATGTGGTTTCATTCACCAATATTTCCCAAAACCTTGACATATGCAATGTATAACTTCTTGAACATACACTTCTTGAGAATAATTGCTATTATGTCATGCACTATGTCCACATAGGAACTATATTATAAAAAAATATACTTTTTTATTTAGGACTTTGGGTGACTTTACCCATGCAAATTAAAGGGTATGGTTGCATGTAGTACACTTGGGAAAAAACATGATTTGTCTAGCAATGGTAACTTTCCAAAATTTCCCAGAGAAAAATTATCATTTGTGTCTTGAACCTAATTGGAGACCCAGATTGCACACATAAAATCTATATATATTTTATTTTTTAATCAACCAGATATTTTATACATGAAATTCCCTCAACAACATAACAAACTTATGAGGAAATCACTGAACCACACATACATAAATAGGATCTGATAGTTGGAGAAGATCTCTCACAACTAACTAGATCTGACAAATCCAAACCAATCTATAAGCATTAATTATAACACTCTCCCTTAATGCTTACATCACTAAGAAAAATAATGAAATCAAATACACATACGATCTATGTCTGGTCTAGTTTTCATCAACATTTCTATCCACTCTGAAATCTCATAAACAATGATCTTTCTCCACCATTCATTCGAGCTACCATTTGATCCATTTAAGATACAATTGCTTTTGACCATCAATGATGCATTTGTAGGACCAACGATTCTTGACTACCCCAAAAGATAATCTTGATATTGAATCATCCTATTGGAAAGATTCCATCTGTTGAAGTACATGGCCTATCGTTGTATTCACTAGTTATAT
Organism: Picea mariana; assembly: GCA_032191745.1. Classification (NCBI taxonomy): domain Eukaryota; kingdom Viridiplantae; phylum Streptophyta; class Pinopsida; order Pinales; family Pinaceae; genus Picea; species Picea mariana. Next base: position 24,021 of record JASDQU010500684.1, on the reverse strand, counting down.
AGGAGAGTAGTCTAGATATTGAATGTATCTAGAAATCAATATTACAAAGTGACCTATTACAAACTCACAAACAAAAACTGTACTAGTCGTTGTTCTTGGGTTACCGAATACTCCAAGAACCACAAGCTCGTAATAAAGTGTAGACATTGTTATCACATGAACTTTTCAAATTCCTGTGGGTTTGTGGTTTCTACCTAAGGCTGTAATTTTTCCCTGTCTCTCTCCTTTTCATGCACCAAGTCTTAAATTTCCCCCCCTTCGCCTTGTAAAATCATTTTCATTTGCCCCTCTGTGTTTAAAGTGCCCTGGTCTCCCTATTTTCCCAACCCACAACCAGTTGTTTGAATCATTGATCGTGCATGCCGCATCCATGAACACAAAGCACAACTTTCTTAGCAGTCTGTTTCAAGATTGAAGCATAAGAAGAAGGCAGTTTTAATCTTTTAATGACGAAGATTCGCAGAACAGTCCATATCAGCGGCTCATGGGCATTTGAGAGTGCCAACTTGCGTGAAGTATGGCACCAGAGAAAAAGACCCCAAAGTGAGTATGAACCGTTGATATTAAAGGGGCCAGGTGGAAATCGATCCAAGCCTTCGGGTAAATGAGCTTCAGGAGATTTAAAATGAGAAACATTGCAAAGTCCCAAAGGGATGAAGCCCGAAGTGGTTGAAGTGGCCGAAGTCGCGAAGTACCTGAAGTCCTAAAATGTCCGAAGAGAATATGATTCATCGATCAGTAGGAGCCATGAGTCTCCAGATCCTTCGCTTTGGATAAAAGCAACATAAGACAAATGGAGTTTGAGAATTGAAATTCCTGAAGGCCGATCCGCGAAGCAAATCTCAGTCATTGTTTTGAAGGGGAATATCTGATCCGTCAATCTAAAAAGCACCAGAGCTGAGCCGTTGATTAGAGGGCCTAATCTTATATCGCAAGATCAACGGTCACGCCAAATTGTGGGGTCGAAAGGTGCACGTGTTTTAAAATCTCAGGGGCTGGCCGCAATCAAAACCATGGTTTTTTAGAAAGGGACGTGTGGCGGTTCATGGTGAATTGTGGGGACAAAAGAGGTTTTATTTTAGACCACCCTTGGTCACACCCGCAATCGCACAATTGTATAGGGTCATGGCCCTAGGTCACATTGAAGATAGAGCGATGGAGAGGATTTGCGCCAAAGACTAAAGCGTCCATATTGGTCACAAAAGAAGATATGCTTGGCCTTGAGACGTCGAGATTGACTCGAAAAATTTGTATGGCACCTCCTGGAAACATTCATGAGTGTCAGGCCCTGTCTTGATCCAAATGAAGGTATTTATTGGATATTGAGGATGACATTTGAGACCTCATATCACCCCATAAATGGAAAGTGTTGCAGAGCGCAGTCATGAAGGCACACTGACGATCCAAAGCTTCCTTATGGGCAATTTTTCCTGTAAAGCACATAATTGCGCCTGGCTCGCGTTTGACATGAGATAACCTG
>JASDQU010500684.1:11419-22441 GCA_032191745.1 Picea mariana | reverse complement strand
AAGATAAGTGTTTAATTATATTTTTACCACATTTTATCATGACTGTACTGGATTGTTATCATGTTTTCCGCTGTGTAAATGAATTACTGTTGAAAGCTATGGATTGTCTAATTATAAAAGTAACTATATGTTTATTCTGAGAATTAAAATGTATCTCTTTGCTGTACGCATGTGATTATACAATTCTGTATGTTTTATGTAAAAGTCCATGTACAAATTGGTTAGCGAGAGGTTTTGAAAGCCTCGGTAGTGAAAAGGGGTACACTACAATACCAGTCCAGTTTTCTAAGTTAAAACGATATCATTTTGAGTCTACGCTCATTTGACCTCCTTAAAACCAACCTATGACATAAAACTCTAATGGGTACTAGGCTTACCTCCAACGCAAACTAGAGGTGACTTCTAGTGCTAACATTTCTGACGTCGTTGTTGGGGAATAAATTGAAGACCTTTCCCTGGGATAGAATGGAAATGAGCTTCTGATTCTGAAGGTGCATCAAATATCATAACCATTGAAGATTGCGATTGCACTTGGTGACTCCACTCTCTCAACTCCACTTTTTCAGTGTGGCTACCATCTGGCTACACTTGAAGCCCCCTAAAAGAACACAACGATCATATCTGGTCTTTGAAGGTGAACAAAGACCAGACACACTCACACTGCATATCATTCAAGTGGTGAATCCATGATTAAATAATCGACTGGCGACTCCACTGGTTTGAAATGGAAAAAATCTTGGCTCGAAGGTTTTCTCCCTTCAATTTTTCTGCTGTTCCTGGTTTTCCTAATGATTTTCCTACTATGGATGAATAGGGTGATTTTTTCCCCATATTTAGAGAGAATAAAGAGGACAACCCTGCAGAGCATCTCCGTGAGTTTCATGAACTCATGCATCAATGGGAGATACATCATGAGGATGTATGATTAAATATATTCATGTTCTCATTAGCAGGAGATGCTCGTGAATGGTATCACTCCTTACCCCCTGCTAGAATCTCCTCCCTGGGATAATTTTTGTAGCTTTCAATAGGCACTGTCGAAAGTTTTATTCTTCTAAGTTAATTTGTCATAATTTTTGTGAAGAATATAAAGACTATGTTCAAGGTATGACTATTTCAAATGAAAGCTATGAGAATGAAAGCTGTGAGAAGGAGGGGTATACCTCAAATGAGTTGGTGAAACTGGTACAAGCACTTTCTCCAAAAATAGAAAAATTGGAGGCAGATCGTGCTTGCTGCTCTTATGAAGGAGATGCAGAGGATATTTCATTCCTTGAAATAGATGTTTTGGGAAGCCCTTCTTATTAAGAAGAAATTTTTGCAGATATTGACCAAAAGCAACCCACTTTTGATGGATATCCCAGCGAAAACGATGTAGAGAAGAGCTTTTCCATGCTCCCAAATATGATTACTGGCAGTGTTGATAATTACATAGCCATGGTTGTATTATTTTCTGCCCCTGATACACCTGTTGTCTCATATTTGGAGGATGAGATAGTGGTGGAGGAGGATTCTTATCTTTTCCTTCAAAAGGTTTTCCACAATGTATTTCTACCTAGGATCGAAGAGAAGAATCAAGAGATCACTCATTTTTTGCAAAATGGAGGCATTTTGCACTCACCCCTCTTTAATGAGTGTTCATATGAAGAGCAACAGATCTCCACACCACATTTTGCTGACTTGGGGAGCAACCAACTTGAGTATGATAACTATGAATTTGATTCCGATGTGGATATGAGGATTTCCAAGACCATACTATAGAGCCTTTTCCTTTATACATTAAGGAAGAGCATTGTGTGGAAATCAACCATATTGGGTCCGCAAAAGACACTAAGCAACATGATAGAGAGGAAGAGCCATCCATGGATATACATGAAGAGGCTTCTTGCTCTCAGCTAACAGATGTTATCCAAGCAGACAAAGGAGAAATGGAGGAGCTAAAGGTGTATTTTATCTCCTGTCTTGAACCTGTGAATGAGCAAGTATCACCTGGGATCAACTGACCCACATCAGTCCTTTACCCACCTGTACACTCTGATAACATTGAACGATGGGTGAGTAACCATGAAGAGCAAGAGGCAATTTCTTACCAGTCGATCTTTCCTGATTATAAATTTTGTGACCCTATGGGGTTATATATGGAACTGTGTTTTCCAAAAGCATTGGAGGCTGCAAAATTGTTCATATTATCATCATTTGGAGGTATTTCCAGTGTTCCAATACACGTTTTCTTTATGCTGTCATACTTCCCTTACCTTTTATGAATTATTTGCAGTAAAGAGAAGAATTATATTACTGAACAGTCTGGTTGGTTATGGTGGAAGTTTTCTTTCACCTAACACTTTGTAAAAATCAGTTAGCCTAGGACTGTACATAAATAAGCTCTTTCTGGAGCATGTGTGTTTGTTTTCCTTTTTATAAGTAGAATAGTTTACATGTCGGCCTTCGACGAAATGTTTTGAGCTCGACTCCATAACCCAAAATCTAAGGCACTTGAACTACTTGTTCTTGGCAGCTCACAGGGAACATGCCATCCCCTATGGAGCCAAATGTTATCACATGAACTTGTCAGAGTCCTGTGGGTTTGTGGTTTCTACCTAAGTCTGTAATTTTTCCTTGTCTCTCTCCTTTTCGCAGACCAAGTCTTAAATTTTTCCCCCTTCGGCTTGTAAAATATTTTTTGTTTTCCCCCCCTCTCTATTTAAAGTGCCCTGATCTCACTGTTTTCCCATCCCACAGCTGGTCATCTAATTCCTTGATCGTGCAGGCTGCAACCATGAACACAAAGTGCAACTTTCTTAGCAGTCTGTTTGGGGATTGAAGCATAAGCAGAAGACAATTTTAATCTTTTAACAACGAAGATTCCCATAACAGTCCAGATCAATGGCTCATGGGCATTCGGGATTTCCAACTTGCGCAAAGTATAGTGCCAGAGAAAAGGCCTCGAAGTGAGTATGAATAGTTGATCTTAAAGGGGCCAGGTAGTAGTCGATCCAATCCTTCGGGTAAACGAGCTTCGAAAGATTTAAAACGAGAAACATTGCAAAGTCCTGAAGGGCTGAAGCCCGAAGTGGCCAAAGTGCCGAAGTGCCCCAAGTCCTGAAGCGCCCGAAGTCCTGAAGCCTTGAAACACCCAAAGATAATCTGAGCCCTCGATCAGTAGGAGCCACGCGTCACTAGATCCTTCGCTCTAGATAAAAGTAGCAGAAGACAAATGGAGTTTGAGAATTGAAATTCTCGAAGGCCAATTCGTGAAGCAAATCTTGGTCGTTGTTTTGAAGGGGAAGATCTGTTCCGTCAATCTAAAAAGCGCTAGAGCTGAGCTGTTGATTAGAGGGCCTAATCTTAGATCACAAGATCAACGGTCATGCCAAATTGTGGGGTTGGAAGGTGTGCACATTTTAAAATCTCAAGGGCATGCCACAATCGAAACTGTGGTTTTTTAGAAAGGGATGCGTGGTGGTTCATGGTGAATTGTGGGGACAAAAGCAATTTTCTTTTAGACCACCCTTGGTCCTGCCTACAATCGCGCAATTGCGTAGGGTCATGGCCCTAGGTCACATTGAATATGGAGCAATGGAAAGGAGCTATTCCAAAGATCGAAAGCATCTGTATTGGTCACATTGAATATCTGCTTGGCCTCAAGACGTCGGGATTGACTCAAAAAATTCGTATGGCACCTCCTGGAAACATTCATGAGTGTCAGGACCTATCCTGATCCCAATGAAGGTAGTTATTGAATATTGGGGGCGGCAGTTGAGACCTCATCTCACCCCATAAATGGAAAGTGTTGCAGAGCACAATCATGAAGGCACACTGATGATCCAAAGCTTCCTTATGAGAAATTTTCCTGTAAAGCACATAACTGCACCTAGCTCACATATGACATGAGAAAACCTACACAATTTGACAGAGTAGGCGCTGACTGAAGGATTTGAAGGCAGTGGTCCGATCACACTCCTGGTGGTTGCAACATTGTTGGGTATTTATAGACAGTTTTGATATTTTGTTAAGGTCGATGATTGAGCAGTGCTCCCGTATTGTAAACTTTTGATGAAGAACTCTGGTTCTTTGGTTATGTATTTTGATCTGAGAATTCTTGTTTAATGAATGTCAACTTTTTTTTCATCCTATTTGCCTCTAATACTGAAGTGTCCATGATTGAAGGTTCACATGGATTGTTTTGACTATATTGTAATGTATGTTTGATTGCAGTGTTGTTATTTATGTTATTCAGTTTCCTGAAGTTTTGAATCCAACAGGATCTTGTATTTGAAGCTTTTCCTCCTTAGGTTGTTGGAAGACCTGATGTCTATGGCAGAACTCTACACTCTCCTCACCAAAGTCTTCCCTCTATTCACCCTTACTCCAACTTACCGATTGAAGTTAATTAAGACCTCACCTGCATGTGCATACCAGTTCAGTTTTATGAGTTAAAACGATATCATCTTGAGTCTGCGCCCATTTGACCTCTTTAAAACCAACCTGTGACATAAAAATTTGATGGGTATTGGGCTTACCTCCAACACAATCTGGAGGTGACTTCTAGTGCTAACAGACATAACCAAAATAGTGAACATGTTCTTACATGGCACCAAAGTATGTCAAGAACCACCAGCTAAAACTATATCACCTTGTTCTATAATTGGTTCTTAATTTTGTTTTGACAATCCAATGATAAATAATTTAAAAATAACTTTATTTATCATTAATTAATCAACACTTAGTATAATAATTTTAAAATAAAAAATTGGTTATCCACCTATTGTTTCCTTCATTGCATACAATATAATATTAAAATAATGGCGGTGAATGAGTAGTGAATGGCCATTAATTTCATGCGTATTTCTCTCTTGCACAAGCTTTGAATCGTGCCTTGATAGTAGTACACAAACTTGGAAATAATGTATTTTTGAACGAATATATGCACAAATCTAGAAGTTGAAATAACCAATACCTCCATCAACATGCAGTGCTTCCACTGGTCACAAGGGGTTGAGCAATATAGCTCAGAACATACTTTAGAAGGATATATTTGAGTAATATTGACTCAGATATGTAGATCTGAGTAAGGGGTAGCATCTCCGATCAACCACTTGATGTTCATGAATACTATATCAGTTTGAAATCCAAGTTTGGATTTTTTTTTTACCGTCTAAGAACAAAGATGCAATATGGATCATAGATTTTCTTGGTGTGCTTCAAATCACAGTGGCAACTCTTCTTGACTGGTGCAAGGCTCCTTTATCCGTAGAGAAATTCACTCACACAAAAAAATCAATAAACAAATTCAATACTCTATAACAAACAAATTCAACACTCTATATTTTGGGCCCTTCCGTGAGGAAGTTACCCAAAGCTCCTAGCTCTAGCTTTGATACTAAATTGGAGAACCAAATTGCACACACAGAATCTATATATATTTTATTGTTTAATCAACATATTTTATACATGAAGTTCCCTCAACAAAATAACAAACTTATGAGGAAATCACTCAACCATACACACATAAATAGGATCCGATAGTTGGAGAAGATCTCTCACAACTAACTAGATCTAACAAATCCAAACCAATATTTAAGCATTAATTCTAACAAACCTAAATGCAAACTGCTCATAAATTCCAATTGCGATGGTTAAATATAGACATTGAGATCTATATGTTATTTCTAAGAAAATCCCAAATGACCAAAACCCATCTTCAACACACCTATAGCTATAAATTTCAATACCTGGGTCTATTTGTGTGCAACCCCCATCAAAGAAAAGACAATATAACAACATTGGTAGGTCTTGAGTTCTATATCTATCATGAGAAGAATTTCAAAATAAAACACAAGTCTCATGTTGGCCTCACAAAGGCACACACGTGAATAATAAATCATAGAAGTATTGTGAAGCCTATTTGTTGCAAGTTCAACTTGCATTTGTTGAATTGTTCTTCTAAATCGACAAAAAATTAAAGAGTTTAAGAGTTTACATGTAGAGGGGCATGAAAATATTTTTACAGGAGAAATCCACTAGTTATATTCCAAGCCCAAACAAGGAGAAATAAAATTACAAGAATTTATAATAAGTTGAGCATTGGTGAACACCCACATCATATAAAATCAAGAGTTGGTTGTTTAAGTAGCTAGGGAAGGTATAGTTCTTCCAAAAAATGATTGACCATTTCCATTATCAAGAATGTAGACTAAAAGAAGGGTTGTCATTGGCCCTCTTTACGATGCCACAAAGCCTATGATAAGAAACAATGAAGGCACATTCCTCTCTTTAGGATTGGCAAGGTTTACTAAGAATTAAAATATGAGCAACAACATTTCATTACATTGCAAGGTTTCGTTGTAAGCCCCTCCTATCCACATTTTAGGTACCTTCAATAGTGGAGGTAGTCGCATAAGTCGATGCAAATGTTTTGGTTTCAAGGTTAGATATATTAAAACAGAGGGAGGGTTTGATAGAGTTAGTCTCTTTTTGGCGGGAATCAAACAAACCTTGTAACTATTGTCCCTAAGGCTTCTAGAGGTCCAATTATAGTATTTATCATGTTAGGAGGTGGTGTTGATGTAAATTTTTCAAAGTGTTCAAACAAAATTTCAATATTTTGTGGGTTGGATATCTTGGACATTGTAGGTTAGATATTCTAGGCATGGGGGAGGAGATTCTATAGCCCAAATAATCTTTGGAACACATAATTCAAGTAGGACATGGATTTAATCTATACACAATTTATGAGTAATGCTTGTTTGTGAAAAAATAAATAAATATGTCTTAGTAGTTTGAAGTTAGCATGTTAGTACCTTTATACATTGTATTTTTTTTTTCTTTCTAGATGTATTTATTTGATAACTTTGGAATTGGTGAAAGAAAATTATAGTGAAAATTTTTAAATCAATGTAGGTGGTCATCTTCCAATGACTTGGTATCCTAAGAAATACATGGAGAACATGAACATGGAAAAATATCACATGCGATCAAATGGTTCAAGTGGCTATCCAGGTAAAATGCATAGATTTTACAAGGGTGTTACAATCTATCCCTTTGGTTATGCACTCAATTACAATAATTTTTCATATCACATAAGATACTAGTCTCCATGATCAACCTTGAATGTTTCTTTGACTAGGAACTAGAAATGTTACTCTGTGTTTTAAGTTGTAGATCATTCATCTACTTATCCATCCACCCACTTCGATGATTCACCATAAATATGCAAGGTGATATGTATTGATATTGATGTTGAAGTGAAGAACACATGGAATAGAGATGGTAGTGAACTCATTTCACTCCACTTCGGGCCTCCTCTAAGTCCAAGTGGAGCCCCAAAAAGAACCTAGCATCATTCATAAGAGTGTCCGTCTAGACCCAAACCAGTGAAACTATTTCAATGAAATTAGTGCAAGTGATAGTTTGAGCATAGTCAACAATGCATCCTATCAATTACTAGTAGCAAGCTAGCACATATTTCTCTTGGAGAAAACAATTTCAATTCCTCTTAATGTCTTTCTTTTTATTGACCTCCATATTTAGTTTATGGAAAATCAATTCCCACTACCTTCAATTTTGTATTATTCAATGCAAAATGCATTTCACCAACTTCAATTTTTGAGTAATATGCTTATCAACTCGAAAGATCCATGTTAGCTAGGGAGTTATCCTTGCATCAATGAGCTAGTGAGATATTGACCTCCATATTCAATTTATGGAAAACCAATTCCCACTACCTTCAATTTTGTATTATTTGATGCAAAACACATTGTCCCCAACTTCAATTTTTGAGTAGTATGCTTATCAACTTGAAAGGACCAGGTTAGCAAGGAATCCATCCTTACATTAGTGAGCTACATTGGTGAGGGAGCAGTGATTTCCTAGATCAAAGACAAGGTTGATATAGTATATTTTTGCTTCTAATGGCTTTGATATATTCAAGGATTTATTTATTTATGTTAATAAAAGATTCAAGATTTTCAAAATGACAATGTGCGTGAAGTTCAAAGGATTGTAGCCATTGGTTATGAACATATTGAAATAGGTACCTAAATTTATTTAGAAAATAGTGAAGATAATAACCATATTTTGTTATAGAGATTCATATATATATTTGATAACAAATCTGAACTTCCATACAAATAATTTTTCAATATTAAAGTCATCTAATCATTTTTCATGAATAAAGTTATCTTAGGATTGCAATGAGTATGGAATTGAATCTTCAAAGTTATCTTAAAGTTTGTTGTACTGTGGTGGATAGTTATTATAAGTTTCATATGACTAGTTGTTATAAGTTTCATACTTTCTCAAGTTGAGTTGCATACCATTTTGAATAGGTCATCGTATTTGAAATCCAACTTGGAATTATCTTTTGTCTGCTACTTTTCAAGAAATTGTGAACATGTAAATGGGTTCTATGTTGCCTAGATCTCAACTTGTTGAGGAAAAAATGGCATTGCATCATATAGTATATTTCAAGACCAAGTTTGAGATACAATTCCATATCCTATTGGAGATATGAACAACCGCCCCTTGTATTTGATCTTATTAAAGAAAAACTACCATTAGCAAAGGTAGAGGCATACAGTCTTGAATCTCCAATTAATTCGTAATCATTCAAGACTCCAACCACAATGAAATAAAAACCCTTGTTAATACATAGATTATTGAGCGATATACATGTGGAAAGTGAAAATAACCCAATGGAATAAAATCATGGAAAAGCAAGTGAACAATTCTTGTTATATATCTCTACCAATTTGTTCTTGGGTGGTAGGTGGGTGACAAGCAAAAGATAGATATGAAAAGTATCTCACCATCTTGCCTCATGAATACCCACTGACAATAATTTAGTTTATTTCCACTTGACAAAGCAGAAGTGTTTTGAAAAGGTGATATTACCAACAATATTAGGTAATGAAGCATTGGGTAATGATTTAATGCAAATGATATTACCAACAATATTGCAACCACCCTACAATAAGACCTCAAACTTAACAATAAATAATATACAAGAAAAAAATTGATTTATACCAATGAGGATGATATGAGGTAAGGAGAGTTGAAATCGTTCCCAAAAATTCTCTAGAGGGCCAATAGATATGGTCCAACCCAAAATTTTTCCCTTTTGGGGGCATGTTTGAACCACAAAAGTAAACATTCATGGGCTCTATCCTACTCAAATATGAGATTATCACTATTATTAGGGAAATGGCTTATGATGTGTTTGATTTTAGTGCATGAGCGAAAGATATGACTAGGGATAGGGTGATGGTACCAGGTGATGCATACATTATTAATGTTAACTACTGGGTGGGAAACCATATGGATAATTGTGTCGATCCATATTTGGAGGATCTATGGGAATCATCCCAAAGGTTCCATGAGTATAGGGGTTTAATGCAGATATATTATTTCACCAAAGTCACATTTAATCTAGAAGAGAATTATAGAGACCTCAAACCTCTATTCTATAACTTAGACAGAATAATTGAATGGTGCACAGAGTTAGGCTTCGTTGGAGATCAATTGGATCTGAACCACATGTACAACTCTTCAATCTCAGTCTTAGAAAAATTAGGTTTTTAATAATTGGAGGGTGGGAGGAAACAAAAGTAAAGAAAATGTGTAAATATAATTAGGAACCTATCAAATTGTTCCTAAGTGAGAAGACAAAGCTAAATGATATTTTAGGGATGAAGGACCTAGTGCTTGTAGGTCATTTTCCAAGCAAAATAATGAGATATTAAACTTTAAAGGTATGGACCAAATCAATATTTGAACCCCTTATAGGTTACATTGATCCCAATGCATTATTATTGGTAAAAGGGTGGATGGCCTGGACCTTACAAAGACTGAGAAATGTTGAAAATTTCTTGCATAAAAGGTGGAAATGGGGAGAACAATCACTCTTTATCAAGAAATGACATCCACATTTCAATGTAAGATCTATTAGGTTAGATATCGTGTTGGTATAGGTAAGGATACTAGGGCTATCATTGATTACGTGGCCAGAATGAGTATTTGAGGAAATTGGGAATGAAATTGACACCTTTTATGAATATCTTTCAAAGAAACTGATTACCTAGGTATATCATGTATCCTTGTTGGAATATACATAAATAAAGGGTTTGCCAAAACAATGAATATAAGGAGGGGTTTAAAAATTTTTCACCTTAATATAGACTATGAAGGTATTCCTTTCAGGTGTGTCCATTTTCATTATTATGGACACTTAACAACTAAATTCTCCCTCACTAGTCAAAAAAATATTTGGACAATGAAGACAAACTCAAGAGATGGAAACGATGTCCTGGCAGGAAGGAATACAAATTTGAGGATGATGGAGAATCAAAGGGAAAATGGGATTTTTGAATTTCCAAAAGAATCTTCTTTGCTAGCAGTATCTCAGTCCTTGAACACTAGATATATTAAAGAACCATTTATGGATGCTTACAATACTAGAAAAAAAGATTCTCTTATTCCAGGTAAGTATACAAAGTCTCCTTCTTTGGATAAAATGAAATCCTCTGAAAATCTAATTTTTGGGTCATGGGGTTTGAATTATGAAATTAAAATCTCTGAATATTTGAATTAATTCCTACACAACCTCTCTAGAATTAAAAATTATAACCCCCTCCCCTTATCCATGTTCCTAGGGTAGAAGAGGGCCTAGTAGAAGGGACCTCATGTATAAATTCATCAACCATCTTTGTCATAGATACAAAAGTTTCAGATACCCATAGAAACCCACCTACTATCAAACTCTGAAAGTATAATATCATATTGAGGAACAAAGTAACTATTGATTTCCTAGGGAAAGTGGAAGGGGGTTTGGGTCACTTAGAAATAGAGAAAAAATCCCCACACATAGGAAGGAATTATTTTATGTCTTTGACACAAAAAGAAGCTTCCTCGGGAATCAAATGTGGAAAAAAATGATCCTTAATTGGGGATCTTGGATAAAACGGACCTAAATAGGGTTTAAAATGATTTTAATGACCATATATTGTCAAGGGTTTTCCAACCCCT
>JASDQU010500683.1:0-24961 GCA_032191745.1 Picea mariana | reverse complement strand
TGTAATAAAGGTCAATATTAATAAGACCTTTCAATAAAATAGAATAAGGCAGATGTAAGAAGACCTAATAGAAGCTTCCGATTCTAGAAGGATCTTCCTCTAGATGCTTCTCTTAATAGACACATTTAGTATAAATAAAGGTTGAGGGTATGAAAACCCTAGCTTGGAGATTATTGTAACAGAGCGCTGCTCTATTGGAGGTTGCCCCCTCGAAGAGGCCTGTGAACATTGCTTTCTGAATCTAAGTGTTATTTCTATTGCAGTTCTATTATCATTTCCGTGTTATTGTGGAGATTATTGTGGATATTTTACTGTTATTCTGTCATTTCTAGCATTTTATTTCTGTTCTGCATATTTTGTATATCTGGTATCTTGCATTGATTGATGGAAGCTTGCAGGTATTGGTTGCGAGTGGTGGCCATTTGGAGAGGGGAAGTGCGAGTAAGGAAAAATGGGTGGGTGGGACCACAAAAAAATACCTATAAGTGATAGGTACCACTATGATCAGGGAGAGAAGGGAAATATAATGGAATAGGCAAAAAAATAGGGAAGCTCAGAAGGGGTCGGGTCCACTGAAAAAACAAGGATTAAAAATTAAAGGTATGACTATGATCAAGGAGAAAAGGTGAATCCAATGGGATAGGTCCCAAATAAGTGTGCTTGAGGGACCACAATACTCCAGCCTAAATCATACTGCAATGAAGAAATTCCCAAATGCTTAACATGAAGAAATGTGTAGTAATTTCACAACCAGAATGCAAAAGGCACAATTGCGCGACAATAGATCTTGTCTGTTCTGTTTTTGTTTCCATCCCAAGGGGTAGGGTATTCAGGGTTTCTATAGACAAGGGTTTTCCTTGTGCTATAGCTCTATGATATACTTATGGGGTCCAACAATAGTACTCAGCCCAATATCTTAGGGCACCAACTAAGGAGGCTAGATCGTTCCCTTAGCCATATGACCGGACTACCCGGGTACTAGAGAGTATTGTCCCGAGTGTTTTTCTCAGTGGAACTATAGCAGTCAGGCGACCAATCATTTTATATACGAAGGGCTTCAGGAGATCTAGGTCGATTCATATACAAGTGTTGTCTGATGCGCTACAACTCAAAGGGGTACCAACATGGGTTACAAGGGTGGCCAATAGATGTGCACTTGAGTACCTATTGTATTTCCTACATGTATTACTCCCTGACCGTGAGTTTATGCATGTAATGACAGATATCTATATATTTAAGATGCTTGAATACATGTTGTCCCTCGACCAAGTTTTGAGAAAACCTTGGTCACATTTGGACCACTTTTTGAACTTCGACACATTGGTCGAGGAAGGAGTGCCCAGGCGGAGCTGAGATCGAGGATCTCACTGATTTTGCGGGCTATGTGGACCTAGTAAGGGGTTTTCTAGGGTTTTTGCAATGGGTTATGGGATGTCGGCCCATGGGGTTTACCCATGATTAGGCCCTATTGTAAGAGATTGTAAAAGTATAAATAAGTAAGAATGTATTGTAGAAATGTACGTGGGAAGTGGCTAAGTGAAAGTATTTAGATTGGATTTGTGCAAGGGAATGTCTATGTGTAAGGCTCTGTGCTTGATAGAGAGTTGGCTCTATGCCTTGACCTAGTTTGGAAGGAGGATCTGGTGCTCAGTGCGCAGATCTCCTATCCTATGCGAAGCTCGACTCTATGGATTAGTGCATAGGAGTCATTGAATGTAAGAGATTGATGAATAATAAAGAATACGAAGCAATTGGTGGATGTAGCCCCACACTAGGGTGAACCACATATATCTTGTGTCTTTGGTTTTCTTTGTGTTGTATTGTTATGTTATGAATCTACTTGGTTCTTTGATTATTATGTATGATAGATAGATCTGTTGATTCTTAGTTCTTTACTTTTGCTAAATATAAATGAATATTAGATCTAACTCAGTGCTATGTGCTAAATGGTTGAAGTGCTTAATCCTTATTTTTACTGTGCCGATCTATCTTTGGGTATGTTCTACGATGTTACTAAGGTTAGGAAACTAATGCATATCACCTTCTAAGTGTTAGTAGAATACTCTGCGAAGTGTTATCACAGATCTGTGTCCCACCTCGGTTATAGACACTTACATCTTGTAACCCCCCCTGCTTCTACCTCGGGTGAGACTTCACCTGCTTCGCAGGTGTTGCCGAAAGGGCCGATATTTAGGGTTTTATTGGTGCACTGTTGAAGCGTTGAACCCTGGGTTTTCCCCTGTACCAACAAATGGTTCTGTTGCCGTGACCTGAAACTGTGATTGCTGGGAACTGAAGTAAAGAAAAGAGAAGCTCTGTGTGTAGATTTTTTGCTAAAGTGCACAGTATTCTACTTGACTTGCAAATCTCTGTGCTAAGAAAGAAATCTGATTTGAAGAAAGAGGTAAGATACGAAAAGAGGTAAAGATTTGTGCTTAGATAAGAGTTAGATAAGTGAAATTTTTTGTTTCGAAAGCATGAATTTAAGTAGGTTTAATATATTCTGTCCTAGTCTGAAGGCTAGGGTGAAGTTGAAAGAAATATTTGATCTTAGTAAAGTTAATAGAAATGAAGAAAGATATGTTATTCCTATGCATAGAAAGAATTTTTGGACTAATAAGTGGATGCAAGAACCTAGAAAGATTTTTTGCAGATTGCAGGTCCAACACTGTGATCCTAGTGAACAGTATAGAAGAGGTTGGGGAACGTTAAAAATAAAAAGAGGATTAAAATTGTGTTATAATTGCAGAAGACCGGGACATCTTGCTAAGGAATTCCCTGCGCAGGTCCTATTTTTCTTTGTTGTAATATTGTTGGTCATGAGGTTGAGGATTGTCGAAGGATGATTCCTAAAGTTGAACCAATGAACATGAGACAAGAAAACTATGAAGGAAGGCAAGAGACTAAGGGCATGTTAGAAAATCATAAATAGAAAGAATAAAAGAAATCTCATACTACGTTATTACAGATGAAAGAAACGATGGATGTTCATAAAGATGTCAGTTTACGAGAGATCTTGAAAGTAAAACAACGCATAAGTACAAGAATAGAAGACTTCGACATAGACTGTGTATTGGATGAAGAAACACAAGTAAATATCATGATAGAAGACACTTGGGAAATTTTGGGACATCCTACTGTGGTACCTTCATTGGGAAGGATAGGCTTGTTTAAGGGTAAGATGACAACTTTATGTGGAAGAGTTACTCATGTACCTATTATTATTCATGGAACATCGACTGAAGAGAAATTTGAAGTCATTAAGTTTTTTGAGAACAACACCCCTTTCCCACTTTTTTTAGGTAAGACTTGGATTGAGAGGGATCAAATTAGAAGGAAAGAAGAGGAAGAAGCTACATAAAAGAAAAAGAAAGAACTAAGGGATTTCATAGCTAGAAAAATAGACTGACTAATAAAAGAACGAGAGGATAAGTCGAAGCAACAGAATAAAGTAACAACGCAGGAGGGACAAAAGGCAAGAGAATTAACTATCAAGGTTGAAAGAATGCAAGAAGGTTTGAAGGACTTATCCATGCACAAAATAAGTATATCCACCCAAGAAGTATTAAGTGAAGGAATATTGACTTCAGACCCTTTGAAGGAACATCAACAGTGCGAAGTCACTATGCTAGGAGAAGATAAGAATAAAAATGGAAAGAGGATTCTATAAATAGTTAGAGAGATTCAAATCATAGGTAAGAAGGCAAGGAAGCTCAATAAAAAGAAATCTAAGTTGGAAAAGCTGCAAGAAGCTAGAAAGAACAGATGGAAGACTTCGCAGACTAGAACCTTGCAGGAGGCAAGTTCGTAGGATTTGAACCTCACTGGAACAATAGGATCACGCATAATGGGACTTCACCCTGGCAAAGATATATGACCATTGGAGGCATTCCGACCATTAGATCGATGCTCCAAAATGGTTAGAAAACACATTTATGGGTTGATCGACCGCTTTTGGGACATTAAGACCCCGCCATAATGGACAAATTGGCATTGATGGAAGCATTTCTGGCTGTTGGAAAAATCCGTTACGAGGCCCTACTTATTTAACTTGTTGGTCGCTGTGCTGGGACCACTTTTTTCCACCCATGATTAACTGAGATAATAGAGAATTGTCTAAGTTTCAAGTTGTGTTATCTAAATCTAGACCTCGCCACTCGTTTTTCTACCTCGCCTGTCCATTTGTCTACCCCGACCTGTCTGGTTAAAAGTGAGAATGTCGGGCGAACCTAGTGAATTAGAGAAGTATGTTGAGGAGGTCCTCAAGAAGATAATGGACAACAAACCGTTATCTGAAGGTGTCCATATGTCGTCGACTAGGGGACTGCAGACTTCCCCATCGACTGGATGCCGTTCTAGCTGTGTTAACCCCCCGATTGAGCAACAAAGTAAGCATTGCAATGATCTGGCTAATGCGAAGCAGATCCCGTCGATCCTACCCAAGTACATTCCACCTTTGGCTAGTGCCGTTAACAACGAAAACATCCCACAAGATTATGAGTAAACTTTGTTCATCGCGTACATTTCGAAGGTGATATGCATAGTCAGGAGTCAGTTAGGATAGATCCCGCTGCTGAAGAACAACGACTTCAGTTTAGAAGACATAAAGAACTATGCTATGCTAGCAACCCACCACTACTTGACGAAGTCAACTGAGAAGAAGCCTCACCTCATCTCCCAGACATGGATTAAGGGACTGACGCAGTCCACTATGCTAAATGTGATGAAGATTCCCCATTTTGGTTGTCACCAGGAGGTTAACCCTTGCATTAAACTCCTCTTGTCGTGCTATCATGGCAGATACCTGTGGCTCGTCTAGAGGATTACTGTGGATTCGATGTTGATCCACCATATTATAGGATTAAGCATGAAGGTACATGACCCTCAAAAGTTTTATCCAGGGAAGGCCTTAGACCGCTCCCTGGCACAACGCATCAAGGAAGCTTACAACGAAGTTGAAAAAGGAAAGCGAGGTTACAAGTTAGCCTCTATCCAGGATGGCACAGTGCGCCTCGCTTGCCAACTCATAGCTAGAAAAATTGTAAGTAAGAACCGCCCCACACAGGTCACCAAGTTCATGGTGGACCTCGCAGGAAAATGTGTGGAGGGCATGCAGATGAACTGGGTGAGTTACCTCGTCAATGAACTAGAGAAGGATTGCCATGAAGCTCGATATTTGGGATATGAATCCACTTCAGCTGGCTGATCATTTTGATCGCATTTGTTTCTTGGTAAATTCCCGAAGGAGCCACCTTTTCATAGATCGAGCCATTAGAGATGTTGGCCGCTAGGTTTTCCACCTTGTGGTACACCAACGATATGCGAAGAAGTGGCAGTCCAACACTGTGTTTCATGCATATGATCAACAATTGAAGGTTTCCATTGAGTCATTTCTGTGCATGACACCGCTCACCCTTCACCAGTATAGACCAATAGCCAAGCTCTGCGCAGATCCACATTTCATCTATATCACTGCACGCAAAGATGAGAGCAAGGAGGAGTTATAGTCATATTACAAGCTAACAGACGAAGACATGGAGTGGATTACAAAGGAATGGCCGAAGGATTCCTTGTACCTGTTGCTGATGCAAAACTCTCTAACACTGAAACCATAGGAAGTTCGATGGTCAACCCAGTTGAGCATGTCGGATAGTCTAGTGGGATGACGAAAAAGAAGCAGGAAGAAGTCTAGGATATAGAGACCGATGAGGAGGATAACACCTCTGAAGAAAATGGATCTAGCTCGCTATGAGGAGGAGGAGATGAAGCAGATGGACAAGGAGGAGGGGATGAGAAAGGAGGAGGCAAAGCTACACCGCCTGAAGATCCCCCTATTGGAACAGTCACATCGCAGAAAAGGAAGGTTTCTCCATAGAAACCTTCAACAAGAAAGAAGACGCATGCTAGTAAGCCCCAGTTAGAAGCAACACTCACAGAGGATGATATTAGCTTGTTCCATGGAGCTATGGAGGACTCTCTCGAGGACATCTTGCAAAGATATGGAGCAAAGCAGGAATAGTTATATGGAAGGGTCGAGAAGGAATTGAAGGAAGTACATCAAGCTATTCGTTTGATCTGCGTAGTACCTACTGCGCCTTCCTCATCACCAATTGTAGAATTGGGGGATGAACCAACCCAATTGAGAAGACTTACAGATGTGATAGAAGATTGACTTCAGAAAGTCTAGTAAGAGAAAGAGAAGGCTACAAAAGCATTGAAACAAGAGAAAGATGAATCCTTAGAAAAACTATGAGTAGCGCGATACAATGTATCCACCTACAAAAGTGAGAGAGAAGAGTTTCAGGCGATGCTCAAGGAGGAAAAATCCCATCTACAAAGAGAAAAGGAGCAGTTGCTCGCAGAACGAGCCACAGTTAAGGAGGTAGTGAGTAAATCATGTCATTCTGTGTTGGGCTTGGCATAGGAGGAACATGAGTTAGTCAATTCTCAAGTGGTGAAGCTCGCTGAGACCATCCAACAACTTCAAGCTAGGATAACAAAGTTGGAGGCTCAAGCAATACCGAGCACCCCGCATGAGGTGTGTGAACAGAGGGAGGAAACCACTAAGAACGTAGTAGGAAGGATAAGATCCCTCACCTCAGAGTGAAAACAACCGAGTGATAGAAACACGCAAACATATGAATGCCTCTCCAAGGACCCAGAGCTAAGAAAGCTAGAAGCATGGTTACAGGAGGCACAACAACAAACATTCTCCGTGCAAGCGCAGATGAAGTTGCTCACCGTAGTTGAAATAATGAAAAGATCCCAGGAGCAGCGCGCAGTATAGAAAAAAATTATTGCCATCCAGGGTAGAGTAATGGAAGTCATGCAGAAGCTGCAACATGTGTAGGATGAAGCCTGCAAGGTATTTGAAGAAATTGATGGACAAGGCTCACAATTGGATCAAGTGGTCGCAACAGTAGAACAACGTCTGGAAGGGCCTGTTATAGAGAAAATGATCCAGGAGCTCGTTGAGCAGGAGGCTCAGGCGAAGTAGCAAGTTGAGCCAGCTCGAGTTGAGCCAGCTTGAGTTAAGCTCGAGGCCTTCGAAGCAAAATTGACCAGACCTGAGTGACTTAGGATGAGTCACAGGTGAGTGTTGGGGGCATGTTGGCCCTCGACCAAGTTTTGAGAAAACCTTGGTTAGGTTTGGACCACTTTTTGGACTTCGACACATTGGTTGAGGAAGGAGCGCCCTGGAGGAGTTGATATCATAGATATCACTGATTTTGCAGGCTATGTGGACCCAGTAAGGGGTTTTATAAGGTTTTTTTAATGGGTTATAGGATGTTGGCCCATGGGTTTTACCCATGATTAGGCCCTATTGTAAGAGATTGTAAAATTTTAAATAAGTAAGAATGTATTGAAGAAATGTACATGGGAAGTGGCTAAGTGCAAGTAGTTAGATTGGCTTTGTGCAAGGGAATGTCTATGTGTAAGGATCTGTGCTTGATAAAGAGTTGGCTCTGTGCCTTGACCTAGTTTGGAAGGAGGATCTGGTGCTCAGTGTGCATATCTTCTATGCTATGCGAAGCTCGACTCTGTGGCTTAGTGCATAGGAGTCGCTGAATGTAAGACATTGATGAATAATAAAGAAGACAAAGCAGTTGATGGATGTAGCCCTACACTGGGGTGAACCACATATATCTTGTGTCTTTGGTTTACTTTGTGTTGTTTTGTTATGTTATGAATCTGCTTCGTGCTTTGATTATTATGTATGATAGATAGATCTGTTGATGCTTAGTGCTTTACTTGTGCTAAAGATAAATGAATGTTAGATCTAACTTAGTGCTATGTGCTAAATGGTTGAAGTGCTTAATCCTTATTCTTACTGCACCGATCTATCTTTGGGTATGTTCTGCGATGTTACTAAGGTTAGGAAAATAATGCATATCACCTTCTAAGTGTTACTAGAATACCCTGCGAAGTGTTGTTATCACAGATATGTTCCCTAGCTCAGTTACAGACACCTACGTCCTGTAACCCCCCCTCCTTCTACCTTAGGTGAGACTTCGCCTGCTTCACAGGTGTTGCCGAAAGGGTCGGTAGTTAGGGTTTTTTTGGTACGTTGTTGAAGTGTTGAACCCTGGGTCTGCCCCTATACCAACAATAAGTCTCTACCCTGAAAAACATTAACCCACAATTTTCTGCCGAGGAAAGTGCTCTGATACCACTTGTAGTATTCCATATATAAAATAGTATGCAAAACATAAATATTTTTGCTAGAAGTGGCGGAACAACGATGATATAACCAGAACAATACTATAATAATGCCAGAATAGCACCAGAAAGAGCACCTTGATTAAAGATAGGAATGTTCACTTGCCTCTTCGAGGGGGAAACCTCCAGCAGAGCAGAGTTTTATTACAATAATATACAAGACAAAACTTCTCATACCCTCTACTCTTGTTTATAATAAATATATCTATCCAAAAGAACAATCTAGAGGAAGATCATTCTAGAAGCGAAAGCTTCTATTAGGTCTTCTTACATTTGACTTATTCCTCCTTATTGCTAGGCATTATTAATATTGACCTTTATTACATGGAAATATATTATTCTTCCCACTTGAGGGGTTAGGTAGGTTACGCCGCTAACACCTGATGACACAAAAATTGAAAGAAATCAAGTAGAATTCTGGAGAAACCATTCACAAATATGCTAAAATATTTTAAGTCAAATTCCCTATGTAATTGAAGAAAAACTACTTGTATAATGGTATTTGGCAGGATTATTGCAAAAAATCTGAGTACCATTACACATGTACAATATCTAGATGTGCGAAGAAACATTGAAAAAATCCTAGCGGATAGAAATGGATGATTAATGCACTTCAACTTCATCAATCATTAAGAAAAGACTGGAAGAAAAAATCACAGAATTGCAACAATCAATCAAAAATATGTCGATTTCACGCAATGAAATATGGTGCACAATATTTTCTAGTGAAGGACATACAAAATATTATTGTAAATTTAGCGATGCAATAGATCCATTACTTCGACAAATTCAAATCGAAACATTCTGTGATATATGTGAAGGTGTAACAAATCATGCCACAAGAAACTATCCACATAATCTAAGGAATGTGCGACCAAAATGGTGCCACATATGTGAGGAAAACAATCATTCAACACAATAATGTTGGTTGAATGGGAAAAATATAACAAACATCCATTCAGTATAGAATACATAGACAATCAGCTAGAATGCCAACCAAGGCAATGGAAACAATTACAGAGGTCAAGGTTGTGAATGTTATCAAGGCCAAGGAAGAGGAGGGAGAGGATCATTTGACAGAGGATGCATTCAAGACCAATACTACTAATTCAACTACTGGAAGGATGACCACATAAGCCCATATTTCCCATCAAAGGTCATAATTGATCTCAAGTTCTGTAGCATTTGTGGAGTGGGAGACCACTCCCTTGAATATTGTCCAATTGTGGTAGACAAAGTAATGAAAAAAAAAATGTAAACCTCTTGCATATAGTGCCAAAACATGATATTTTAAATTAAAAAAGTCTCCATGTAGTAACACAATCAAGATCCGTTGAAGACAGTTATCCAAATCCACCAAGTTGATAGAGGGGAGGCTGAAATGCATAACTTGACCCATAACATGAAGAAAAAATAATGTGGGAAGCAAGGAATTTTTTTAAAAACATTGATAGGATAAAGTAAAGGGAAACAATGGAGGACATGCAAATATCCTAGACATCGTGCTAGATGAATTTCTCCAATTACTGAAAGAAAAACAGTTGGTCGATTGCTTGATCGACCTGCTGGGAATTATAAGAGAATAAAAAGAAGATCAAAGACCAATTAAAAGTATTTTATAGTTTTCTAAGGAAATACATATGAATGACTTCGACCCACAAGTCAACCTGGAAATCGATGAAAATATAATCAAACAAGTAAATATCCTCCCCAGAGAAACATGGGTTTGACTCGAGCAACTCCTGCTTTATCCAACAATAAATTTTCTAAAAATAGAAAACCAGAGGTTCATTGAACCACTTGGCACACTTAAAAGTGTCATAACATCCATAATGGGAATCCCAACAAGAGTCGACTTCGAAGTGATTAATCTAGTCAAAGGGATCCTTTCCTACCCTGCATTAGTCAGAATACCATGGGGTTGAAACATGAGGGCCACAATCTCCCTCAACAGGGACATAATTAAATTTGAAGGTAGAGGGAAAAAAATCATAATCCCATTGGATCCAAAATAATGAAACCTTGGGTTGAGACATGGGATGAAGCCTAGGAATCCTGACGATTGTGTCAAGTAATGAATGAAAAAAAGGAAAAAATCGATCCCAATAGTGAAGGAGACATTTTAGTTCGGTCACCATTGCTAATAGGAGAAAACTCAGATACAAAATTGTACAATTGGAAAATGGAGAATTACAAAACTCATGCTAAGGAGTGTTGGTCAGTAGAGGCAATACCAATAAAGAGATAAAAATCATGATTTTCAGTACAAGAAGTCCTATCATGCTCAAGAAGAAGTTCAAACAAACACCAACACTAATCCTAACTCATACACATACAAGCCCCCCCCTCCGGTTCAATGAAAGGAACTCTCTGTCAATGCATGTCGACAAGGTTTCTAAATTAGTGAGAGAATAGGGGAGAGTAAAAATCTTAGTCAAATGTTTCATAGGCCAAATTGTCTCCAAATTAGTGAGAGAATAGGGGAAACACATGCACCATGACTACAAACATGGAATATTTGTACCCTATATTTTGTGGAAAAAAATTGTTAGAAAACCTCGACATTCCAACTTTCAAACCTGGGTTTGACCCAGTTGCTCACATTCAACAATGTGAGAAAGAATGGAGAAGAGCATGCTACTAGGATGAAAGAGTGTCGCCACATATATTCCCAAATACACTGGATGATATGCCATGTAAGTGGTATAAAATTGAAGAAGCATGTGGAAACACATTCGATTGGAACCAAATCAAAAGTAATTTCCTCAAAGACTTTGAATCGGACTTGGAGAATCGCTTTTGCAAGAGGCAGTAAGAGAGATCAATGTTTTTTTTTCGGAAAAACCAATTCCGATGAAATTCAGAAGAAAGGAAAAGCTAAAGTCGACATGGGATTGACTTCGACTTGAAATTTATTATCGACACATAATTCAGACAATGTAATAGCTCGTTGATTAGATATGGAAAACATAATTTTTCAGGGGAAGAGTTTTTGATGGAAGAAAATCTATCTAGGAGTACAAAATTATGTAAAAACAATCTACTCAATATCTAAGGAATAAAAAGAAGAAAAGTAATACATATAAAAACCTGAATTCCTATTAAGATATAATAATTTTGTAGAAGGAGAATGCCAATTTGATGAATCTAAATCACTTGAGTGGATGGATGCAAAAATCAAGACTAAAGAGTTCGACATCTCAATAGATGATCGACTGAAAATGGCCAGACTAGGCGACTATTAGTTCAGCAAGCAAACCATGGAAATATTCGACCTACTGAAATAATACCAGGATGTCTTTGCATGAGTGTTACGGGATTTTTACCATGTGACCTTGGGTCTGTGTCACAACAGAGCCTAACCATATTTAAAAGACAAACCCTACCCTCACACATGCAAAATTATAATAAAAATAACTACTTGGAAAAGAGAATAGATGACCTCACACCTTGTATCCAAATGTTCGTTGTAGTTCCTTGCTCTTGACCTTTGTTTTTCTCCCGATCTCTTCATGTACCAACTTGTGAAAGGAGATCAAGTCTATACTGCAACAAGGTATTTATGAAATCAAGTTATACATGTAATGTGTGAATTCAAATATGTAATGAAAGTCAACATATATAAATAGATTGAACAAAATTACACATACATGGAGGGAAAGATAACTCTTTTATTGAAAATAGTATAAGTAGGTAGTTACAACCTGACTCTAATCAGTGGAATTTCCTCGAAGCCAATTGCCCAGGTTCCTCCATTGGACCCTTTAAACATAAAATCAACAAAATTTATCTTCCTCGAATGACTTGGAAGGGATAGGAGCACACCCTACAATCATATATGAGAGAGGAAGGAATGCTAGAAAATAAGTTTCCATATCAGGGGATGCTACTCAGAGGTTTAAGGAAATAGGGAAGCTTGCAAACTATTAGCATAATCTTGCACCAATGATGTCTCTCCTCATCCATAACCCATAGGTTCTTTTATACCATCCTAAAGAGGTTGATATGGTTATATACCATTGTGTATGGGCCAAGGGAAGTTTGGGAATGAGCCAAACAAAAAATGTGGAATAATTTTTTTTTTTCACAAAATTGAGGGTATATGCGGTTTGTACATTGGAAAATAACATATATACACGTTTTGCACATGGGTGAATGGAATATGGAAAAAAAGTGTTGTTTTTTATATGATTTTGATGAAGGATAATGGGACTTAGGTTTGCAAGCTAGGGAATGGACTAGGCCATCTCACAAATGCAATTTGGTGTGGCAATTTGTGGTATAACAGATGCCCCCTAATGTGTGAGGTGAGAAGAAAAACTGATGGATGAAATATATTATAAATTTGAGAGAATAGGATGAATTGAAGTAAGTCCCAATGAAAGTTCCCAAATAGTTGATCCAAGAACAATACCATCATCAAGAGTATTCTATTCCCAAGTTGGGCATACCTAGGCTCAGGAGTAATATAAGCATGGCCACCAAACCAAATACACTGTGGATCCATGAGTAATTAAATAATAACCGATGTACATGGCCACACAAACTATACACATTGGATCCATGTGATATATATAGAAGTAGAAATCATGGCCACGAAAAATACACAGTGGATCCATGCAAATGTAGATCATAGCCACGAATGGATACACAATGGAGCTATCTCAAAATCAAATAAGATGATATCTGGAGCCAATGAAGTGAATGAACTGATTCTATGCAAGTACCAACATCATGAAGGGTGGTACAATCAATATAGTTAAGGTAGGAGCATAAAATATGTGATGCTCGTAGTTTACCCAAAGTCTTCAAAACAACCCACTATGGTACAAGTCTTCACAATATGAATAGATGTGTTGTAGTCGAACATAATGAGACACCATTTGATTACCATTCATTAATGTATACCATTAATAAATGTGATACAACCCACCGATGATGATAATGGGTGTCAAGGTACCTAGTACAATCTAACAAGTGTGAATAAATGAGCTGATGTCAAAACTTGATAGAATCTATTGATCAGGGGACATTGATGTATTCCCACTGTCAATAGAGAGGGAACCTACCAATGATGAATGTGAGCCGCAAGGTAATAAAATGACTCTAGATCCCTATCCTAGAGCAAGATGTGTTGAAGTCGATAGGAAAATATCCACTAGAAGGAGGGCATTAAGGCATCCCCCATCATTCAACATGAGGAGTAGAAGAAGGCCAAAGATTTGGAAGGAATCAAATGAAAATATTTTAAGGACCACACAGAGGTACGAATTTGGCGTGCACAAGATGAAATAGCAAATGATAGAGACTCTCTGAATAGTATCCAATGATGAAGACTATTGAAAAAGACGATGAATCCACCAATGGGTTCAAATGGAAACCAAGGTATTGCACGAATCCCGATGTGTAATGATTGTTGTTGACGTCAAACATAAGGAAAACCATTGATTTAGCGACCAATGATGGTTTTTCATCTGCTGAGTGCAAGGTCACCTTTCAATGATGGAAATAGGCCCAGGGTGAAACTCTAGTTCATACTCTCAGAGTCGATAAGAGAAGAACCGCCAGCAAGAAGTCAATGGGGACCTTCTATACTAGAAGGAGTGAAGTACAAAGATACTTGTGAAATTTAGACATACTTGATTGACACGGGAAGGTTGACTTGGAAAGTCAAGGATTTTTGCCCAGTGGTTGACTCAGGATGAAACTTCCCTTGAACAAAATAATGACACATTATGCGACTTAGGCAGCATGGATTGCAAACTGGTATACATATGTGATACATGAGGCATCGACATACACTCCATATGACTGGAAGAATAACCAATCGGTGGAGATTATAATCAATAATGAGGAAAGTTTCCTAAAGTCATACTAAACCCAAAATATTGATATACTTACTCAAATATTGTGCTTTGTTAAAGGGAGACAAAATTGCTGCTAAATAAAGAGATAGACACTTTCCCCTCTTCTTTTTGTTTATTTTTTATGTTTTTGTCTTTTTCATATTATTAAAGCCTAAAAAATAATAAAAGAATGCTAAAGTACAATGGAGGAAATGAGTTTCATGGGAAAGAAAGCTAGTTCTAGAGTGCAAGGTACATAACTAGGCTCAATGCAAGGAAACATGTGTAGGATAAGGACACTCAGGGGAATGTCTCCTTCATGGATAAAGGTGTCAAGTCGCAAAGGAATAAATTGCAAGGATAGCCATTGGTAGGAATGCATAAATAAATGATTCAACAACGATAAGCTGGAGACGACATTATTCCTCAAAGTGCGAGAGGTTAATATGCAATACAATTACAACTCAACCAAAATTGTGGAAGCCTTTTTGGTTAGTTAGCTAGAAACAGATTGAGAGGAAGTCACGAGGCTTCAATGCAAAGACATGGTGGGACTAAATAAGGCTTCTGAGCCTACAAAAAAACTACAACATGGGTGTCAAAAATGCCAGTGAGATACTAACTAGGACACCCATGAAGAGGTAAGTTCTACCATCCATAAACGACACCTTTAAAGTAGCTTGGAGGTATGTTGTCATGAACGAATGGGGTAGATCCTCTGGAAAATATGTGATTGATATGGATAAATGCATCCTACAGGTGGAATGGGACCTACCCTATATTCTAGTAAAGAACACAATACTTGCTAAAGAGTCTGAAAAATGATGACATGTGTAGCAACATATAATGTTAGAGGGATTCCTATAGGTAATGGACATAAAAAGATTGAGGAGAATATATGTGACTTCAACACAAAGTCATGGAAGGACTAAACATGAATCCTAATCCTAATAAAATACTTGTAACATTATTTCTAGAATGAAATTGGATTCTAACTAGGGAACTCATGGAATATAGGCTCTACCACATGAATTACAACACTTCTAAACAACATAAAAGGTTTTGTATCGCAGCTCAGTGCGGTCGATCCTAAGGAAAAATGAAACATGAAATGAATAATTCAAAAATGCATGAAAGGGACAATCTAACCTATATCCCAGTTTCAAGATCATTACATGTTAGAACAAATCGACATGGAACGAAAAGGTACAAAAAAAAAACATCTTCAAAGTCCTATATATCAGACTAAAAACACTCACCCAAAAGTTAATAAGTCCAATATAGAAACCTTTGATAAAAATAAGAGCTAAAGGATAGAAAACTTGAAAACAATAAACACTAAAAGTACAATATGTAGAAAGGACCACACAACCTTGCGACTTATTCATAGTTGTTCTCTAGGTAGAGCCCATTGTTAGGCTCGGGTCAAGGGATTCTTTGGTAACCAAACTATAAATATTCTAGTTTAGGAAGAGCTCAAGGATCCATAAGCACAACTTCAAGGATGGCCTCATCCAAAGGTAACTCAATATCCATAAAACCAGGTCTCAAAAACACATAAATACTAGGGCTCGAGGTCTCACAAACAATAATATGAGACTCAATAGGAAGCGCCAGATTACTCAGGCCAAAAGGGGGAAGAAAGGGCTCCCATGCCCCCATTGGATAAAAAAAATGATCAATTACTGAGACCTTATCTCGAGAAGGTGAACATAACTGTAAAGGATACTTCTCAGAGGAAATTGAATACTAAGGATAAGACAACACATAATTCACCCCTGGGGGGAAGAGTCTACTTGAACACTAGGGACACAAAAAGGGGAAACTTGAGCCGAAATTGAAATATGATGGTGATTATCAGATAAAATATGATCAATACTGACAATGATTATGCTGTGAGGGAAATGCATCACACAAAAGAGAGTAGACACCATAGCATTCATAACATAAACATAATCACGCCCCATAAGTACATTGAAGTCTAAAGGGATGGGCACTGTTATCACTGAGAGTCACCCTCGGATTGCAAGAGGATAAGCCCAGTGCCCATCAAAAGGTTTGTAAATCTAAATTAATGATTAAATGTCAAATGGACAAAACTTAGCATAAGAATGTTTTAACACAGAAATCTGGGCTAGCATGCATAAGCAAATGAGTTTTTCATTAACTTCAGTCAGTGGTTTAAGAATAAAGGTGAATAGAAGGAAGACTTAATGAGGAAGGTGGATAAGTCTGCTATAAGAATTAGACCTTCAAGCAGATAGGTGAAGAAAAACTTAGTCACAAGAACTTCTTGAACTAAATCTTAAAACATCGAAAAACATTCATAGTATCATTATAATCAAACATCCATTATAACACAACTACAAAATCTCATAAGGATCATCCAATAATGATCATTTTAGAGTAAGAAGAAACAATATGATGAAAAAAGGTTGACTTCGATTAATTAAAATATCTCAGGTCTCATACATAACCAGAGAACATCTCTGTTTAGTCAAAGTATTACACAATAGGGAGCTCTGCTCAACCATTCAAACCCAACATATCATTCATCTGATGTATTTATAACCAAAATAGTAGACAACAACTAGAGGTGGAAGATGGCCTTTCTATCATAGGATTCTCCACAAAAAGATACTAGTCTAACATCTGTACAAGTAGATCTAACAAATTGCTAAAATCAAGAAGCATGTTGGAAACACCTCTAACAAGATATGAATGACATGATTTGTTGTTTCTTGGGCGCATCTTATCCAGTGCCATGTGTCCTCCAAGTCTATGTGCTAAACTCTAGCTGCCACATGTTGATCCTTGGTTCTCTCCAAATCATCAAAGCTAAGAAGAAGCAATGAATTCAAAACTGCTAACTATAACAACCAGTTCGTAGCACCATTTCATAGCGCAACTGGTAGAAAATTTCATAGTGCCCACCTCTTTAAAATTGTTCTGCAGCTGATTCTGTAGTGTATTCGGTAGTAGATTCCGTAGCGCCAATTCTGTGTCTATCTAGGTGATTTTGTAGCGCCTTTGGTAGTTCAACTACAAAATAGTTTGTGTGGATGATTCTGTAGCACAACTACAAAATAGTCTGTGTGGATGATTCCGTAGCGCCAAGTGCTACAAAATCTCTGTTTTTTTCCTGTATGATGAAAAAAATCCTAAAAAACACAAAAAGTCTTAGTAGATTGACTGTGAGCCTGTAGATGCCCACAGTAGGTGAAAATATAATATTTCCTTGGACACTTCAATCTTTCAAAAACTAATCACCATAAAAAATGGATCTGTTATACTCTCCATTTAATTTCTCAATCTGACGCTCCTCCTTGTTGCAGGAGAACTTCCCTCTGTCACAACAACATCTCTTTCTTTTTCAGGGTCACTCCTCTCTACTATAGAGGCATTTATTTCTATTGCAGCTTGTGCTAGAACATTTAAGTTCCTCTAGGATAGATCATCCTTGAAAGGCTGCAATTCTTCTTTGAGCTTTCTGTTTTGGGACTGACTGCTTATGATTTTCTTGTACAGAGTCTTGATTTGCCTATGGAAAGGAAAGAATATTCTTGATGTAAATGTAGCTAGATCAAGGGTTTCATTATACATATTCATGAGCTCCTTCATCTTCCTCCTCTCAGTCAATCTTTTCTCCTTCAAATGGGAAACTTCCTTTCTAGCATCCCTGAGTTGTCTAATCAATCTCTTGAAAGTGGGATTATTAAGGGGAGAGATGATGTTTATGAATTCAATAGGATTCTCAGTATCTTCACTCTTACCTTTGTATTTCGTCTGAACAGAGGTTTTGGTGATGAACTCAATAGGATTCCCAATTGTGTCACTTTTACCTTTATTTTTCTTTGGGACATAAACGTTAAGTGTGATTTCTATTTCAAAAATTTCTTTGTGGGTTGATGATCTAGTGAATGGCCTCCTAACCCTTGTCTCATATGCTGTAGTAGGTGAAGGAAAATGAAATTTTCTCCCCTTTTTAGTTGTGTCTTTGGCTAATGAAGGAACCTCCTCTAGTTCAGGTGCAGAATGAGGTGAAAATTCTCTTTGTGGGGAATGATGGACTTTCCTCTCTTCTTCATCAATTTCTTTAGGAACTTATTTGTCTTGGGCAATAGGTTTTCTCTTTCTCTTCTTACTTGTTTCTTCTTGGGAAACACTACTAGCTGGAAAAGGTCTCTGCATCTTGGATTGAGGGGTAGAGGCTATATCTAGATGCAGATTAGTAGAGACAATGAAATGTTACCAAGAAAGATTTATTTTCTTCAATTCTTCCATAACCAACAACTTGATCAACCCAGAGTGGAAAACACTAGTGTCCACAGCCTTGGACTTGGATTAGACCCTATCAACCATCTTTGCCATACTTATGAACATATAAAAAGAGTTATTCAATACATATTTTCCTGTAAAATGCAACAAGAGCCTAATGTGATACTGGTATATCATGTTGAATCTGCCCTCACATGTAAAATACCTTTGGATAATTTTCAACATTTTATCAAAACCCTCAACTAGGTGGCTCCTAGGCACTCCCTTAGACAAATTGTCTTTCTGATAGTTTGCCTTGAGGAAATCCTTAGAAAAGGCTTCCTTAAGGGTCATAGATTTGAACCACCTCTCACCAGTGTTGGGTATCTCAGTGGCTGATGCAATAATGGCCCCATATACCTCCACCTCAAGGGTTCCTACCCTGGTCTTAGTTCCATCAATGTTTAAAGAAAACTTCCTTGCTACTTCAGAGTGTCCCCTCTGCATGTTTTGACAAAAATATAGGGAACCAACCCTTTGGAAAACCTCCCTAATCATAGGCTCAACATAAAAAGGTGCATGTCAGAACATTCAGTCCTGACCACACTCCCACCCTTGTGATATTTCTTCGTTGGGGTGTATCCATGGATAGAAGCATGAGGTCAAAAACTGTAATCCTATGAGAGGTAAGGAAACCCAATAGAGGCAAAGGTATTTTAAGCTTTGAAGGTGATCCTTAATTGGTATTTCAGGGATTTCCTCCAATTCACCTCTGGACTAATAAGAGACTGGTTTGATGACTGAGATGGGGAAAAATATCCTCTGAGAAATGATATGTAGGGAGACTATGTTGTTTGAGTTTTAGACTGTCATCAAGCCACCATACAGGGTCATCCTCATTCTAAGGCAAATGATCCTAAAAATTCACTGCAAATAGAATTTGAGATGAAAATATAGGATAACACAATGGATGAAGAGGGCTAATGCTGTAACTGGGAGCCTAAAAGATGGCACCAGTTTTACACATAAATTGAAACGCTGGAATAGGGTATCTGTAGTGCAGTTTTGGCAGCAGTTTATGTAGTACAGTGTGAACAAGATGAGCCAAGAGGATAAATGGACGTTCAAATATCTGAAGAAAATTGACTTGATTTCAGTGTAGGAAAATTTCAGTATGAAGATGGCTCAAAGTCTATGGAAATAGAGGTAAAGGAGCTGGTAGATGGGAGAAGCTGTAGTTTGCAGTGCTAGGTGCTACCAAAAGATAAGATGAAAAACACCTTAATGATCTTCAACACAGCTGGATGGCTCATGAAGTACCTGTACATTGTATCTTGATAATGGATGATTTGCAACAAGCCTGAATTTTTTTTCATCCACCTTAGTCTCCAATTCACCTCAGATAGTTAATTGTGTAGCATAATCCATAACTTTGTCTGGACTAGTGGTTTCAACAGCGTCGAGCTAGGAGTAGGATTTCAAATTTGGTAAACAGTTAGAAATTCATAAATGACCAAATCACAATATTCCTTTTGAAGACAAGGGCATTGAAAACAATAAAAGACATGACATCATCTCCATAATGGCGAACGATGGTAAAGAGGCAGAATGTACAAATATGCACTACAAAAACACCTAGTGAGTTGGCAGCGCACTTTACAAAGTTTGATTTGAATTCTTAATGGGAAAAGGAATATAATGGAGATGATCAAGTATATGAATGGATGGAGTGATTTGTCAGGTTTGTAGAGTCATGGTGTTGATAGTGCTAAATCTCAATTCAAGTGATGAGTTAGGGATATAAACCACAAAATGAACCTAGGGTATAAACTATATTCATGGGTCAAAATGTGAACCAAGTCCCAAGCCTTTATTTGTTTAGACTAACCTAAGAAAATCATAAAGAGAAAATTAAAACAAACTTAAAAGACTAATGGGTAAAAATTAAAACCTAAGGAGAAAATTGACCCATGACAACTTCATGTGATAACATTGGCTCTACAAGGGATGGCATGCTCCCTGTGAGCTGCCAAGAAAAAGAAGCTTCAATGTCTTATCCTAGGGCTATGGGGTCATTTATTCAAGAAAAAATGAAAAAGAAAAAGTTATATTTACAATGAATGGAAAGCCACTCATGGATTAAGAAAAATACTTCTTCGAAAAGTTCCCATTGACAGGGCCACCAAAAACTTCATAATCCTCCAAGTTCTACAATTTATAAGTATTATTTGAAAATACCTAATAAATCTTGAAAGGACCAATCCACAAGGCTTCAAATTTACCATGTTTTCCTTTGTCTTGCTTGGGTGCATCCCACTTGAGCACTAGATCTCCTAGATGGAAATCTTCTTTTCTTACCTTCTTGCCAAAGGCTTGCTTGATATTTTGTTGATGGTCTTGTGCTTTGTCAAGTAGTTTCTTCCTAGTCTAATGTACTTCTACCAGCTATTGTATCCTCCTGACCATGTCATCAGGTTCTCCTTGGTAGTCCTGGAGGAGATTTTCCACATGCAAGGCAAGCTGAGTAGGAAAGATAGCTTCAACCCCATATACAAGCTAAAAAGGGTAAACACCAAGTGACCTCTTTATTGTAACTCTATCATCCCATAAGGAAAATTTCATCTTTGAGTCCCATGCTTTCTTGTTGTCTTCTAGAAAATTCTTGATGATCTTTATGAGGCTCTTGTTAGATGAATCTGGAAAACCATTTCCTTGGGGATGATAAGGAGTAGAATGGACTAATGTAATCCCGTACTGTTCACAGAACTTGATCAATGGTTCAACATTAAAAGAGTCATCATTGTCAGTAACAATCTTGCTTGGACAACCACATCTTGACATGATATCCTCAAGAAAACTAATGATTACCTTGTGGGAGACACTCCTTGTAGGAATTGATTCTATCCACTTGGTGAAATAATCAGTGGCAGTCAAAATCCATCTATGCTGACCACTTGAAGCTGGATGAATTTCCCCAATGAAGTCAAGACCCCACTACTGAAATGGTCCAAAAACCACCACAGGCTTCAAAGACAAAGATTTGAGTTGCTTCTTTCCAGAAACATTTTGGCATTTGTCATAGATCTAATCTTTTCACAAACATCAGT
The DNA here is from genome assembly GCA_032191745.1 of Picea mariana. Lineage (NCBI taxonomy): Eukaryota > Viridiplantae > Streptophyta > Pinopsida > Pinales > Pinaceae > Picea > Picea mariana. The sequence goes on along the minus strand of JASDQU010500683.1, from coordinate 3,531 downwards.
AAAAAGGCTAGGCCAAAAATACCCATATCTGAGGATCTTATGGGCCGTGGCTCTCCAAAAATGATGCCCCCCACATAAGCTGTCATGAAAGTCATTCATGGCCTTTTGGGCCTCCTGTGGATCTAGACATCTCAAAAGAACTCCTAGAGGATATTTCCAATACAAGACATGATCAATGAGACAATAACTGATTTATTTAAGCTTCAAAACTCTCACCTTATTCTTTTCCAAACCATTAGGAGGCTCCAACTTCTGCAGAAAATATATGATGTCTTTATACCAAGTGCATTCTGCCAAGTTGGGGCTGATATGAGAGCTTTTGTCAGCCAAATCAACATGCTGATTTTTTGAGTTTATGTTCATGAAATTAACCCCTAAATCTTTTCAATTCGATTCAGACAACAACTTAGCTAAACCTTGTCCTTTCACTAGTTTAATGGGCTTCATTTCAAGGTCAAATCCCAGAATTTTGGCAATCCATTTGCTCCTATTCCCATCTATGTTAGGCTAGATAAGAATGTCTTTCACTGAGGCTAAGGGAACATAGGGAAAAATCTTTGACTGCAGAATATATACTCTAAAATCCTTGAGGGATTTGACCAAAGAATAAGCCTACTTTTCCATGATATCATATCTTATTTCTGCATCCCTCAATGCTCTGCTAAAAAAGGAAATAGGTTTCTCTAACCCCTCTATATTTTTCTGCAGCAAGACAACAATCAATGTGTCAAATGAGGCAAAGGAAAATATCAGAAACTCCTTGGAATAATTAGGGATGATGAGCATAGGTGCTTTAGTCAAGGCCTTTTTTATTTGGTCAAAAGAATCTCAAGCCTCAATAGTCCATTTCACCTCATTTCCTTTCATAAGAATGGATGTAATGTACTTAACCAATTCAACAAAGTTAGAGATGAAACTTCTTAAAAAAATGATTTTCCCCAAGAAAGACTGAACTTCTTTCTTGGATCTAGGAAGAGATAAAGTTTGGATGGCCTCTAATCTGCTTGAATCAACTCTTACCCCTTTTGTTGGTACAGTGTGTCCCAATAACTTACCTTCCTTCATAGCAAACAAAGACTTCTTGGGATTGAGAGAAATACCAAACTTTCTACACTTCAGGAAGACCTTTTTCAAATGATGATAATGCTCTGTATCAGATTTAGAGAAAAATGTAATGCCATCTAGGTAGATGACCATAGATTTTTCCTTCTCCCCAATAAAGGCAATATCCATTGCTCGCTGAAAGGTTTCTCATGTATTCATTAATCCAAAGGGAATTTTAGCATACATGAATGTGCCCCAAGGAGTAGTGAAGGTTGTCTTCTCTTTGTCTTCAGGCAAGATAGAGATCTAATTGTATCCTGAGAATCCATCAATCATAGACATCCTAGATGATCCAGTCACTCTCTGAAAAATGTGCTTCATCTTTGGCAAGGGGTAATTATCTTTCTTGGGGCTTCTATTCAAATTCCTGAAATCAATACATAGTATAATTTCCCCATTTTTCTTCCTCACAGGGACCAAGTTAGCCACCCAATCAGAGTGTCTCAAAGGAATCATGATCTTGGCATCCAACAACTTCTTCACTTCTTTTTCCATAATAGGCAGCAGTATGGGATTTATCTATCTGAGTTTCTTCCTAAAAGGCTTGGTCTCCTCTTTCAAAGGGATCTTATGTTCAATGATGTTTGTAAATCTTCATATTTCCAGGAAAACACATCAACAAAATCCTTTAAAAGATTAACATACTCATCTCTTTGTTCCTTTGACAAGCTGCTAGACAATTTGACATACTTTGGATCCTCCTCTATACCTAAATTGAATTCAGTCACATCATCATTTTTAGTTGAACCTTTAACCTTTACAACAACATCATTTCTTTCAAACAATCTTTCCAAGGGGACTAGTCCTTTTGGAATATGGTTAATGGGAAATTGAACAATACGATGGTCAACAATTTTATTCAAAAAAATATTAGCATCAGGGATTTTTTCATAATCATGATCTTGATCAATATGTAAGGCAGAAAACTCATCCACATTTTCAAGAAATCTTTTATCTCCAGATCATCTGCAAATACCTTCCAATGTTTGACATTGTCAGGTATAGAGGGTCTATACTTCACTTCCATATCATATTTGAGTTTGGGGGGAAAAGTTGTTAAAATAATGTAACTGCAAAGTGTATTCTAATTATTATTGTTTTATTATTAATTAGATCAATCCCCTATTGTGGATTGATCATGTTGACTATTGTAAAAGACCAAATCCCCTTTTGCGGATTGGTCAAAACATAATTGTAATAGGCAAAATAAGAAGTCAGCCCCAGAATATATTAAAGAGGCCCTATAATATATTAAAGGTGGTTTTAACCACCCAGATTGAGAAGTCAGCCCTGCCAGTGAAAAGACACCTCCACATGTGCCAGAGTTGTATAAATAAGGAGGCTGGCGCCTCATTTAGACATACACTCACTTGTTCATCGAGGAGCAAGTTTTGGAGCTGTAGTTGGAGAAGAGAAAGAGAGAGAGAGGCGCATTCTTGGGAGAGGAATTTATGTATTTGTTTGAGTTATCTCTTGGCATTGTATTGGCTATCTATAATAAGGAAGTTTTTCTGGGTTTTCTCCCCCATGAGGGTTTTCCAGGATAAATGATGTGTCTCTTGTGATTGTGTATTTCTTAGTGATCTTATCTCATTCTATTGTTATCTAGTGAAATTCAAATAACTCTAATAATAGCTTAAACCTTAACATGGTATCATAGCTAAGTTGAAGAGAGCATATTTCACAAGAGAAAGTGAAAAACGTCACTGTTGCCGTACATGCAAATTAGGGATTTTTATTGAAGAAGTATTTCAGCCCCAAAGCCATCTAGAAAAGTGCGCCCTTCCTCAAGGATCACTTTGGCATCCTCAGTGCAAATTTTCAGTGGCTATATCTCCTGAAAAGTGAAACCCTAGTTTTCACAAAGTACCAAAAAACCAGAGTATCAGAAGTACTAGAAAACCAGAAGCACCAGTCCAGAAATCTGCTGGTCAAAGTTGAGGAAGTAAAATTTGGATTTTCAGAAATTTGACTGCACCAACTTACTCGCCTCAGCTCAGCGCATCTATCCCTTGGATCAGAATTTNTTTGAAAAATTAGGGTTTCCTCATAAAACCCTTAGTTGCAGTTGCAGTTGCAGTCTCAGAACCAGTTGAAGTATCAATTGCAGTTGCAGTATAAGTTGCAGTTGCAGCTGTAGTACCAGTTGCAGTCACCCTTGAAGTTCTTAATATTTGGTGATCATTACCACTGCTACCAGATCATGCCTCTACCTGCAAATGTCATAAGAGGTATGTACTCACACATGTTTAAATGGTTAAGCTTTAAAGGGTATTTGTAGGAGAAGGGATCTCTTTCCATAGATCTAGAAGGATCTCAAGATCCAATTCATTCAGAGGAATGATGCAAACTAGGTGTGATTATTCTGATATGCATCTATTTGTTATGACATTATTTTGATCAGTGTTGCATGTTGTAGCTATGACC
>JASDQU010500681.1:113955-131342 GCA_032191745.1 Picea mariana | reverse complement strand
TGAAGTCATATTAACAATAATCCAAAGTGAGTAAAGATTTGGTGTCTTGCCAACTGTGTGACCATCATTGAGTTAGAGGTGAAATGACCACATAAACAAGAGTAACCATAATAATCCAGTAATGATTTTAATGCCATCGACATGACTTCAAAATCAAGGTTTTCACACTTGCAGTCGTGAAAATGAAAACAAAAGGCAGGTGTGCGAATGCGCAAAACAATCATGTCGTTTTATTTAAAAGATTGCGATGAGAATCAAGGGTTCAAAAACACTTGTGTAGGTATCTTATAAGGATAGGATAAAAATATGAAATGGCTGCCAACAATGGCGACACATTGGTAGAAGCAGTTATCTCTGCCAAAAGAACAAATTCAGATTATGATAATGAGAATAATTCTAACTCAAAAACAACCAGAAAATTGTTTAAACATCATCATTAATCAAATATTTTAGAAGTGCTTAAAGGATGAAAACTGATAACAGTCTTAATACAAATGAGCCACGATATTAAAGATAAAATCTCCAATACTGTTGACAGAGCCATTGCTGCCAGCAGGCGTCCATAGCCTCGACAAGATTTCCATTTAACCCACTCTAATATTTGTATCCTGCCAAGAATTTCTAGATCAGAATAAAGGACATTTTAAGGTCAAGAGATTTCATACTTATGAATTTTCATATACCTGACATTGCTTCGCTACCAGCAGGCCTGTTCAGTACCCCGACGAAGTTGTCTTGGTGTCATGCATGCATTTACCTGCTGCCAGCAGACCTGTTCAGCATCCCGACGGGTTTAAAAGCACTTCTCATAGCTCTTTTTTGATTTGTTTTTAAAGATATATAAAATTGAGAGGGGTGACGCTGAAAAATTATGATAATTTAGTCATATTTTTACAGTCCTTGAAAGATTTTTTTTTTTTTTTTCAACTAACCTTCATTAATATTCAGAGATGGTTTGTTTGCAAAACCAACCTTCTAAGTCAAGGAGACATCTTCTAAGTTATTCCCTTAAGGAACAGGGACAGTGTAAGAATATAATTGATGATCATGATAGGATTAACTCACAGATCGAAATCAGTTAACTTCTTTCAAACAACAATCTTTTCTCAACATGGATGTAAATTTCAGAAGCATATTATAATTGATGTTTAGACAATTTTTTAGCAGTCATTTCAGTGAAAGAATCTTCTATTTTCTTTTTTTGAACAGTTCAAAATGTAGGTATGTGTATTTCCGAAAACAAAAACTGATAAGCGCAAGAGAAAAATCAAAACCAAAACAGTAAAAGAAAAGAAAAGAAAAGAAAAATATTTACACAGTATACACATGGTTGTCATCAAGAGAAATATCTTTTCAGAGCTTGGCCATTCACCGGATAGGTGTCTGGCTGTCCCTCTAGATTCTGTAATCGGAAAGAGCTAGGACCCAATTTCTCAGCAATTAAAAATGGTCCAAGCCATAAGTTCTGAAACTTCGTGTGCTCTCCCTTTCCCTCATGCAGTTTGTCCCATTTCAAGACAAGGTCACCTACTTCGAAGTTCCTATCAGAGGCAGAGTTGGAATCAAACCAACTTTTGAATACTAGTTGGTGCTGATCTAACTTACATTTAGCTTGGGCCCTTACCTCTTCTAGTTTCATTAAAGCGTTAATTATGTTCTCCAAAGGGGGACAGTCTTCTTCTTGTATTTTCTGTGATAGCTGTAGTGAGGGAAGAAGAATATGTGGTGGCAGAATTGCTTCTCTGCCATAGACGAGAAAGAAGGGAGAGTTACCTACAACAGTGTTTGGTGTTACCCTATCAGCCCAGATTGCATTTAGTAGTGCATTATGCCAGTTTTTGTGATTTTCAGATACCATTCTCTTGATGATTTTAATCAGATTCTTATTTGTTGATTCTGCCAATCCATTGCCCTGGGGGTAATTGCTGGCAGAATACTTCAATTTAATTCATTTTTCTAGAGCGAACTCACTGATCTCAAGAGACAAAAAATAAGAAGCGTTATCGAATACTAAACAGTCAGGGATACCAAAACGAGTAATAATTTTTGAATTTAAAAAGGCAATTACCTGACTGGTATTCACATTTCTTAATGCGGCAACTTCAGACCACCTGGTGAAGTAATCTGTGGTTTTTATGATAAACTTATGTTGTTGTGAGGATGGCGGATTGATTGGACCTATAATATCAAGACCCCACTGCTGAAAAGGGGAGTCTACTGAAAGAGGCTGCAAAGGAAAGGCTGGTTTCTGTATCCGCCTGGACACCTTTTGACAAATAATACACTTGCGACACAAGGCATGGGCATCTCTAAAAATTGTGGGCCAGTAATAACCGTCTCTCAAAACTTTATGGGCAGTGGTGTCACCAGCAAAATGCCCACCAGCTTCTCCCGCGTGCAATTCTAGTAAGACTTTTTCTGCTTCATCTTTCTCAAGACAACGCATTAGTACTCCATCAAAATTTTGACGAAACAGAATACCATTAATCAACTGAAAGGAGGCATATTTTAATCTTAACTCTCTTATTTTAGTGGGATCTAGGTGACGGGGGCCTGACCCATGTTCAAGACAGAACTTTATATCATCATACCATGGACTGATAGAGTTTTGTGCACATCAGATTGAATTTTGATTGTGTTGTCCTGGGTTTGACATATCGTTTTCTTCTTGCTATCCTACTGCTGAGTCAACAAATAACTTACATAACCCTTAACCTCTCACTATTTGAGCTAGGGTGATTTCTATGTCATACTCCTGTAAAGAGGTGAACCAGTTCGCCCTCTTTTCACCTAGTTCTTTCTGCACTAACAGATTTTTGACGGCTGGGTAAGGGACAATAATTTTCATCCTAGATTTCAAAATATAAGATCAGAAGTACTTGACTGCTTTGAAAATAGTGTAGGCTTTCTGATCTACCACTGGGTAATTAAGTTCCGCACCTTTGAAAGTAGAGCTCATAAAGGAAATGGGTACTTCATTGTTTTCAGCGTTCTTTTGAGTTAAGACAGCGGTGTAGGCGCGGTCAGAAGCAAATGTGTAGAGCGTGAAGTCTTGCGAAAAGTTGGGGCTCATGAGAGAGGGAGCGTCTACTATGGCCTTTTTTATTGAATTGAAAGCTTGATTTTCTAAGGGTCCCCAATGATATTACGCGTCTTTCTTAATTAGATTTTGTAAAGGTCTCACCATTTCGGAGAAACTGAGGACAAATATCCTGACAAAGTTTATCTGGCCTAAGAAAGAATGCATAGAATTTTTGGAGGAGGGAGGGGGGAGTTTCGAGATGACTTGAGTCCTTTCAGGGTCGATAATCATCCCTTTGCTTGACACAATGAATCCCAAGATTTTACCTTGTTCTACTATGAAGATAGATTTTTTAGGATTTAAGGAAATGTCGTATTTACGACATCACTGTAGAATGGCTCTTAAATGAGCGAGATGATCAGTTTTTTTTTAGAAAATATAGTAACATCATCTAGGTAAACTACGACGGATTGATTGATTAATCCTCAGAAAGCGATGTCCATCGCTCTCTGGAAAGTGGCACCGACATTAATCAGTCCAAAGGGCATTTTCCTATAAGCGTATGTGCCCCATGGAGTGCGGAAGGTATTTTTAAGTTGGTATGGGGGAGACATCAAGACTTGGTTGTACCCTGAAAAACCATCCAATAAGGATAGTCTCTCAGAACCAGATACCTATTGAAGGATCTGTTCCATGGGTGGGACAGGGTAGTTGTCTTTATCAGATGCTCTATTAAGGTTTCGAAAATCGACGCATAGTCGGATTTTCCCACTTTTCTTCTGGACAGGGACAAGGTTAGAAACCCATTGCGTGTGCCTAACTGGGAAAATTATCTTAGCATTAAGGAGTTTATTTAATTCTTTTTTGACGGTCGGTTCGAGCTTAGGGTGCATTTTTATTAACTTCTGTTGAAAGGGTAAGGTTTGGGGTTTCATAGGAATGACGTGTTGTATGATGTTAGGGTCAAAAGTTTTAAGGTCGTCATACGTCCATGCAAAAACATATTTAAATTTCTTAAACAATTTAATAAACACAACTTTCTCTTGTTCAGAACACCCCACCCCTAAATTAATGCACTATGGATTGTCACTAGTTCCCAAGTTTACTTTTTCATACGATAACGAGGAACTATTGGTTTTACAGTTGACTGATTTTTTGAATTTATCTTGAAGATCGTAAAATTTCTCTAATCTAACTACAGATTTAGGGATCAAATTTACCATGCCCGATGAATATTCAGGAGTTCTCGGATCTGGTATTACCGTGAAATCATGTAGATTGTCATCATGAGTGCATTCGTCAATCACCGCGCCTTGGAAAGTTTCTTCCATATGCAAGAATCCAATAATCTATTGATCATCTTCGAAGACTCTCCAATTCGTGATGTTGTTGGGAATGGATGGCCTGAACAACAGTTCGACGGAGAATGCATTCGGGGACAAGCCTTCTACAGGAAAGAGTTTGGAAGCTACGTTAGCTAATAAATCAGCTTCAGAATTATTCAATATAGGAATAGAATTTATATTGAAAGCAAAAAAATTATTCATTAAATTCCATACCTCGGATTGGTAGCTTCTAAGATGCGGAGACAGACAGTGGATAGAATCTCTTACCTGTCTTACCACGATTTTCGAATCGCCAAAGATAGTCGAATTTTGAATGTTCATATCTAAAGATTTTCTGAGGCCCTGCAATAAAGCCTCATATTCTTTTGTGTTATTAGTACATTCAAATTCTAGCCTACATGCAATCAGGGTTTTGTTACCTACCAAATCAATAATAACGCAGCCCGCACCAGCTCCTTCCTTGGACTTTGACCCGTCAAAGTAAAGAGACCAAATTTGATTTTTATCGGGTGCATGAGACCATTGTGTAGAAGTTGTTGGCTGCACATATGCTACAATCTCGGACTGTTGTTCTGGGTTGGTGATAGTTGAAGTCTCGGCCATGAAATTGCCGAAAAAGGTATCCATCCTTCGTATTTCGGGTGAATCAACAGAAGGTGTAAATGGCTCATTGGGATCATTTAAATCTGTGACTGTGAGCTTTAGGTAGCATTCACGATTTACCTTGATCTTGTTGGGCTTGCCATTCTTGGGCAGCCATATGTGGGACCAATCCATCGTGAAATAGTCGTGTAATTGCTTTGATCAGTCTCTTCTTAGAAACAGACCATAAACTTCTGGAATATCCACAACAATAATATCAATCACTTGATGAACTTTGGGGTTAGACGATAATCTTATAAGCACATTCTTTAATTCTCCTACGACTTTAACACTAGTTCGATCAAGTTGGATGATTTTTAAAGTGGATGGTTCAACTTTAGCATTAATCTTCTGACACACAGACCATGGCATTACATTGGATGACGCTCCTGAATATACCATACAATTGTGCACATTTCTATTAAAGATTTCAAAAGTTAACAAAAATGGAGGTACATTTCTATGAGTACTAATGGTGGAAGCTTGTGGCTTTTTACCCGCAGCCTCTAAAGCTAATTTACCTACATTTGTTACATTATTTACAGAAAGGCTTCCTTTCTCATGAGGATCAGGATTATTATTAGCGGAATTCTTCTGAGGAACTTTGTTCTGAACAACCTTGTTAATGCTTGAATTACCATTTTTGCTATTCTCTGCGATAGTCTGTAACATTTTTTGTAGCAGAAATGGAAATTTTAATAATTCATAAACATAAATGTTAGCCCTTAACTTTTTTATATCTTCAACTAAATCATAATATAAGTTGGGGTTTACATGACTCTGTTTAGTCTCATCTGGTTTAGATTGTTTTGGGGGAAAAGTCTTAGTGTTTTCGGAAGAAGGTTTGTTTGTTGTCTTATTCGTAGTATTGTAGGGATGAAATGTATCGAAATTAGCTTGAAAAATGCTATCCGAGAAGTGTCCAAAAATGTTCTGAGAAGATTCTTCTTCTTCAACTGTCTCTTGTTCAACTACTTCCTCAGGGATTTCAGGAGGCATCAAGTTATCCTGGGCTTCTAGAATTGTTTGAAGGGCGTATTGTAGACTTTCTAGATTTAGGCCCTTGGTATTTGGATTACGTCGGTTGGTGGGAAAAGGCTTCCTAAACGGGGGTTTGTAGGGCCCTTTGCTTGAAAAATCTTCTTCGGTCATTCTTTTCAAATCTATAACTTGATTTGACAGTTTTTGAATGACTTTAGTTAAGTTTTCTAAATAAGAGCTTTCAGGTTGTGTTTTACTTTGAGCAGGTCTAGGGAGGATTTCAATTTTCTTTTTGGAAGATGAACTAGTCTCTGTTTCATTGCTAGTAGTGTATTTTAAACTAAGGATGTCTTTTTCAATCTGGCTGGCCTCTTCGAAGGCCTCTAACAACGTGGCTTTCTTAGATCATTTTACCCAAATGGATATACTTTGATGCAAGGATTTAGTATAGTATGCTATGATAAGATTCTCGGCAGGCATCGAATCGGTAGGGATTCGATTCTTTAGTGTTAAGAATCTCTAATTAAAGTCTTTGATTTTCTCTTTGGGGTTCATTCTTAAACTAGAAAGCTCCATGACTAGAACTTTTGGGGACTTATCGTCTCCAAACTTCTCAAGAAAGAAGGATTGGAATTTCTCCCAAGACACGATGGTATGGGGTTGCTGGGCAAAGTACCAGGTAGAGGCATTGCCCTCGAAAGTGTAGGGGAACAACCTACAGACTACGTCTTCATGCTCAAAATTATGGAGTCTAATGGCTAACATAAAATTTTTAATGTGATCTTCGGTGAATTTTTTAGAGTCAGGGTCAAACTTGGGAAGCCACTTTTCTGGATGTTTGGGTAAGGGATGCTAAGGCCCAGGTATGGCTACTGCATCCTGATCGAGCCAAGGTCTGGAAGGATTGTTTTAGTTGGCCATTGGTGTAGGTGGTGTGGAAGGCTGAGAAGAGGAACTGCCTTCATCAGAGGAGTCTTCTCCAGAAGAAGAAGGAGATGATGGAGGTGGTGAGGGTGGTATTCCAGATCCTCCTACAGTAGGAGTGAGGATTGGATCTATAGGGTTCAAAGTGAGGTTAGTGCCTCCAAGTTGTTCTCTGATATCAGAGAAATCTAAAGGTTGGTCCAAAGGTCGATTTGGTTGCCTTAAACGAGCGAAGGCACTATGTGTTCTTAAGACAGATTGGCAAACAATCTCTTGTATGTCACCACCTGTAGGATTTGGGGTTACTGGTTCAACTATGATCCGTAGATCATCGTTTGATGTGGTTGTTGTTTGAGGGACGATGTTGTTGTTTGAGGGATGATGTTGTCATTTGAATGACTTCTCATCACTATAGGTGAGCGGTTGGGTGGTGGAGGATTCTTACGACCACCTCGTGCCATTAATGATTTTCAGGCCCTCCTTCTAGTGCCATTTGTTGACGGGCGAAATTTACCACTCGTCAACTGGAGGGGTGGATCTGGTCCGGGGTTGTCTAAATAACCCAAGCCGTTTGGGATGATCCACTCCGATGGGTTTAGCGGGTCTGTTGGATGATCTAAGTCCTAGGAAAACGAAAGAAAAAAAAAAAAAAACTAATCTAAGTGAAAAATAAGAAACTACAACAAACTTTATAAAAATAAAAAACTATATATACAGTTTACTTACTAATATTATACAACAATAATTCTATGAAATTAAATGTTCATCTATCAACCAAATTTGATCTCAGTTATATATGTACAGTACTTACAAAATACAAATTTTGATTTAAATTTGCAAAAAATCATTGGTAAGATGTCTTATGACAGCGAAACCATTATTTTTGGATTTTTTATATCTTTTCTGTGAAAGAAGAGAAGTGAAAACTAACTAAGCTTAGCAATTAAAATAATAATCCTAACTGTAAATATGAACTATATATCTATCTAAACTACTGAGAATTCTCGAATTTATTAATTGTTAAATTGAAAATAACAAACTAACCTGAAGTAATGCTTCCTATTTGTCCTATGCACAGTACTTGATTTAGTTGTTTGATGGGAGGAAACCCACACCAGATTTTCCACAAGCTTCTTGTAAACAGGAAGCAGTAGTGCTCTTTGAATACAAATGACAGAACAAACAAGACCTAAAACAACAACAATCTTATATTTCATAGACCATCACATTTAGATAAATCCCAGTGCGAAGATTTGTGCATGACTGTTCATTTAACCAAGAAGATTAACCTTCTATTAATTAAATTAAAACAGAGTAATTGTCGTGCGTAAACTAAGATACATTATGTATGGACAAAATTTAAATCATAATGCATCAACCTATAAAAAGTATTGATATCTAAAGTATTCAGTAACTTGATCACAAATTAAAATGCACAAAACTTGAACGGAAGTATGATAAATTGAAAGCTAAAGTTGTTACAAAAGATCCACTTCCATTCGAGTCTGTATCATCATAATTCCATAGTCTTTGTTCTCCCAACAGTGACGGGTTCTTTACAAAAATTAATGAGTATATAAAGGCCCCAGGGTAAAACATCCCTCTTGGAATTATCAAGAACTGTCTGCAAAAAATAAGGGAACAATCTCCCAAATCTCTATTTTTGCCTAAGACTAAAAACAAAACTATATAACAAAAATCATGTTCTAAACTGCCATAGCATGCCCAATTTCACATTGAAATTTGTATGTACCTGTAGATAGGCAAAAGTAGACAATTTTAGATAATGTTTTAATTGTAAAATCAACAAAATCCAAATTTTATGACTAGCTACAGAATCTCACGATTCTGTAGCTGGTCATATTTACAAACAAAGTCATTTTAAATTAGTGCAAATGATAACAGAAATGTATATGGTGAATCAAACAACTCTTAATTACTAATTCAAAGCAAAGCCAATCATTCACACTAAAAGTAACCAAATATTTTACGCCAACTCAAAATAAACGAAATTGTATTGAATCAATTGAATGGTAACATGGATATATGCGATCTTTCAACCAACTTTTTTATTACCAATTCGAAACAGACAGAATCATTTTGAAAATTCAAAATAAACGAAATCATTTTTAAATCAACCGATTATATTCCATTTATCAAACCAATCTTTGATACTGATCTAACGCATACACAAATGACTAATCATATTAAATTAGTTTAATCAAAACATAGCTATATTCGATTTTATCAAACGAATCAACGCAAACAAAATAGTTTATGCTAATTCAAAATGAAATATTTTGTACTAATTCAAATACAAAAACGAAATCATTCTTGGTAACTCGAAGTAAACAAAATCATTTTTTGAATCTATTCAAACAAAACAGAAATAATTCAGAGAAAACACAATCGGCTATGCTAATTCAAACCAAATCATTCAAAAATCGATGTTGAAATAACATACCTGGGCTGTAGGAAAATGATTCGGTCAGGATAACTTTGAGTTAACAAAGGTAGTAGCTACCTCAACATTTATGAACATGATAGAACCCATGGTCTTTTGCTTCTTGTCGTAAGCTTGTAGCCTGTAATTTTCCTTTGACAACACAGTAACCCGTTCCTCCAATAGTTTAATTTTAGATTGCAACAGAGGAACATCTGTGTAGTAATGTTCAAGCCAAGAATTTCATTGAGTACATGGTGGTTGATCGGGCTGAGCCACTACAGGTGTGGTTTCTTTTGAATTACCAGGGGTTCCACTATAAAAATTAATCGTTGGAAAGTTAGGGTCATCCTTGAGGCACGGTGGGAGGTTGGACACATAGTTGTAGGGTTCAATAGAACAGAGGCCATGAGAGAAAGGGTATTCCTCGGTCAAGATGTGTTCAATCTTAGATTCTAAATCCTTGCTCAAAATAATAGGCTTCTGGTCTATGTTTTGTTTGGGCTTGTTCGAAGCACATCTAGATATCCATCGTGCATTTTTCTTTCCCTTACAGTTGGCATTGGTATTAACCTTTCCCTTCTTCCCTACAGGCCTCTTACAGGTCTTAGCATTGTCTTTAGGACACCGGTTGGCCATGGTATCGGGTAGGTCAATGTTGGGGCAGTTCGAGGGTTTGACAGGGGGTAGAAGGGTAGGAGGTGGCACGGCAGGCCCAACCAGGGTTTTGGTGACTACAATCTTGTCCACTTGAACACATTCGGGAGTGGGAAAGCCATTCCTTGATAGGAAGGCTTGCCAACAGTCACCACTATGCTTCAAATGATGAACAATAACGATTTTGATCAAGCAGTGATGGAAGAGGCTAGAATCATCCTTCTCCCGCTTAAATCTTTTAGACATTTTATACAGACTGCGTAGGAGGTAGTGAGGCATATTCAGAGGGAAGTCTATGAAATTCATAAGCAACCGGAGATGGTAAAGAAACACTAACCCATAACGACCTTCGCAATTCATGAATTGCTTAACAATGGCTAATATATCATGCCACCTAGACTTAAGGGCAGTGACATACATACCTCTGTCACAACTGACAATTTTCCTTGATGTGAACAGGAGCGGCCATGGCACTTCGTCTACCTTTGAATTCTTAAACCACCTCTGCCCTTTATCTAGTAAACCCATGGCTGAACTGAGGAATTCTTCCTCCAGTTCAAGCTGGATGTCTCCAACATTGGTCCTACATCCATCGAATGTGAGGGAAAACTCTTGGGCGACCGCAAGGTTGAAACCCTCAAATTTTTGGATAAAAACTAACCATCCACTATTCTCTAGGTCTTCACGAGTGTTGTCAAATAGCAGGAGCATTTGGATTCCATTAGGTTCTATGCGCACTACAGGTGCCATAGGAGAGAGCACACAGTGAGTAGGGTAAGAAGACAGGGGGTTAGACAGGGTATACGCAAAACTGAAAGCTCACAGGCTTCCCCAAAACCAATAGAGGTAACCCGAGATATAAGGAAGGTATTAATGCCTAAGTGTGTGAGGGTGGTGGAATGAAAAAAATGCATGCAAAACATTCATATCAAAATGTACAATCGACGGCGCTATGGTGATTCAAATCACTATTGGTGTGTGTTAAAAGTAATTCCAATCAAACAACTATTGAAAACCATGATAAGTCGACCCGAATATTTGCACAATCAATAGTGTTGGTATGATTTAAAACAAAACAATATTTGGAATTTAGCACCAAAGATTAGACCATAAAACTTATGCGTTGTATGAAACCATTGCAGCAAGGGTCTAATCACAATGTTAATGTGTTCTCATGAAACCATTTCACCAAGGAATTTGATCAAATACAATAGAACATCAAACCACCATTGTATCAAGGACTCAATCACAATCACTAGAATACCATTGCATCACAAACTTATAAAATGAAGTCATATTAACAATAATGCAAAGTGAGAAAAGATTTGGTGTCTTGCCAACTGTGTGACCATCATTGAGTTAGAGGTGAAATGACCACATAAACAAGAGTAACCATAATAATCCAGTAATGATTTTAATTCCATTGACATGACTTCAAACTCAAGGTTTTCATGCTTGCAGTCATGAAAACGAAAACAAAAGGCAGGTGTGCGAATGCGCAAAATAATCATGTCGTTTTATTCAAAAGATTGCGATGAGAATCAAGGGTTCCAAAACACTTGTGTAGGAAGCTTATAAGGATAGGATAAAAATGTGAAATGGCTGCCAACACATAGGCAAGGACAGAGTCTCAGAATAATGTTTGGGTTTGATAATCATCTACAAACATAGGGTTTTGAGCTCGGGGGGGGGGGATTCTATGTAGACTGTAAGTAGCTTTTCATCCTTGAAGGACTCATACACTATGGAGGGAGACTCTGGTATGCCGAGGGTGTATTGAATTGATGGGCTATCTACTCTACAGAGGACCTCTAACCCTAACTTATTTAAAATGACCTTCTCTTCTTGTGAGTATTGTTCTACACACCAGCTTATGAATTCTGGGAAGGGGAATGCGACTTCGATGACATAAGGGACTATGGAGGTTTGGGCTGATTTGAGGAAATGTATTTATCATCCTACTTTATCTGACAAATTGGATCTAGATACATAGATGGGTGAGATGGTTATTTCTGTGTCAAATACATCAGAGTCTCTGTCAATTAGGGCTTCTTCTTTCAAGGCACAATCTTCTTCTGTTATAGACATAATGACAGGGTCCATGGAAATAATGAAAAATACCTACAAATGAGTGGAGAAAATGCGAGATTGGTGCACTGTTGATCCTCAGTTTGAACGGAGTGATTGCGCCAATTTCAAACGTTCGAAGGATTTGAAATATCATAAAACAATGGAAAGGTTCATCTCCTTATATACTCTTACCGATATCAGGGATGAGGCAAAGCGGTTTAGGGTAGACTACTTTTCTCCCCGATATGCATCTAGTGGTGAAACGTGGTCTTGAGGAAAAACCATAGTATCTTCATCGACCTGATTTCAAACAATTAAACCTCATGCTAGTTACCCGCCTGATACAATTGCTCACTGTTGATTTGTGGTGCCTGAGATTCGCTATCCGCCGAGTTTCGTTAACTCCAAACCTCCATTATATTTATCTCTTTTCCTCTAGGTGTGACGCTGTCCTCCAAACTATCGCATTTGTACATTGGTTTAGCCCCTCACTAAATTATGAGACTTGGATCCCATCAAGTATTTATTACGGTGATAACGTAGGCTCCAACTGGGCATGTTATCCTCCCTGCGAGGCAGCAAAGAACAGTAGACCGAGTGTCTACCCATTGGGTTGTGATTTATGCTTCTGATCTGAATCTACAAATCTATATTCGAAAACTCAAAATCGACCCAACATATCTCAAGGCCTTCACCTTGAGCTTCACCTATGTCGCTTTTATTTCAATTTCTTCATGCAAAAAGAAAATACGAAAATTATTATGTATAATGAATGGAAGGGGTTGACGATTTTTTACACAATGTAATGTTTGAGGAACTTTACATTCATAGGCCCTCCTCCAACGACGTCTCCATTTCTCTCTTGTAGTATGTAGGAATTACTCCCATGGTATGCTGCAATCTTGAATGGTCCTAACCACAGATGATCAAATTTCATATGTTTTCCATTATCTTCATTTCTGGCATCCCATCTTAATACCAAGTCTCCCAGCTTGAAGTCATCCACCTTGGTATGACTTTCAAAAGCCTCTTTGATATTTTCTTGGCACAACTGAGCATTATTAAAATCCTTTTCCCTGATCTACTGGACACTCATTAGTTCATCCTTTCTTCTTTGAGTGGCATTTATTTTTGCACCCTGCTCTTGTAACAGCCTCATCACTGGCAATCCCAATGCAGTAGGAAATATTGCCTATGTACCATAAACAATCTGGAAATGGGAAGTTGCTATATATCTCTTTGGGATGATTATGTCAGTCCATAGTGCATGGATGATTTTTTTGTGCCAAGTTTTTTTATTTTCTTGTAACAGTTTCTTGATAATTCTGACTAAGATTTTATTTGAGGACTCATCCAATCCATTTCCTTGAGGGTTGTAAGATGTAGAATGGCCAAGGGTTATATTGTTATCACTGCAAAATTTATCTATTTTCTTGCACTTAAAAGATGTTGCATTGTCTGTTATGATCTTGATTGGGCATCCGAACCTAGACAAAATATTGTCTTCTAAAAACTGGATGATAACAACATGGCTTGCATGCCTGGTGGGAACTACCTTAATACATTTAGTGAAATATTTCATTTTTATCAGAATCCACTTGTGTTGGGCTTAGGACTGTGGATTTATTTCCCCTATAGAATCAAGGTCCCATTGTCTAAAAGGATTTTCCACAGAGATGGGCTTCAAAGGCAAAGGCTGCAATTTTCCCTTCCCATAAAAAAATTGGCACTCATGGCATTTTGAAACTTCTTTATAGACATCAAAAAAATGCTAGGTCAATAGAACCCAACCCTCAAAATCTTATTCATAGTGGTTTTCCAATAATGGTGACCCCCACAGTCACCCTTATGGAACTCTTTGGTGGTCTTTTCTACTTCTTCTTCCAGCAAACAACTCAATAAAATTCCCCTTGGATCTTTCTAATATAAAGATTGATTTACTATACAAAAATTTTCCGCCTTCAGTTTCAAGAATCTGTCCTTTTTTAGCCTATAAATTTTTCAACTCATAGATGATATATGCATACCATGTGAAGTCAAGAGATTTCTGGGATATTTGAGGAGTTCTCTCTTCTTCTGCATCCTCTGACAAGTCTGCAATGAAATTTATTCCTAGGAGCTCACAATTGGTCTATGTTATCATCTTCGCAAGCCCCTGTCCCTTGATCAACTTGGTGGTTTTGATCTCAAGGTCATATTCTAACATCAATGTTATCCATTTACCCCTCTTTCCTTCAGTATCAAGTTGGGTCAGGATGTCTTTCATAGAGATATTGGGTACATAAGCAGTAGTATGGGAATGCAAGATATAAACTCTGAATTATTTCAAGGTCTTGACTAGTGCATATGATTACTTCTCCATGATATCATATTTCAAAGGAGAATCCCTCAATGTCTTGTTGTAATATGCTTTGGGATTCTCAAAATTTTGTTCATCTTTCTGTAGTAAAACACCAACAATTGTGTGCGCTGAGGAAAATGAGAACAAGATGAAGTCCTTTTCAAAGTTTGGGTTGGCTAGCATTGGAGCCTTGGTTAATTCCACTTTGATGTCTTAAAAGGATTTTTTGGGATCAGGGGTCCATTTTATCTCATTTCCTTTCTTGAGCATGTTGGTAATATACTTTATGATTTCATCCAAGTTAGGGATAAACCTTCTTAGAAAGTTCAGTTTTCCCAGGAAAGATTGTACCTCCTTTTTACTTTTGGGTATGCCAATTTTTAAGATTCCTTCAACTCTGTTGGGATCTACATTTATTCCCTCTTTTGAAATGATGTGACCTAGAAAATTTCCTTTTTCCATGGAAAAATTTGACTTCTTAGGATTCAACAAGATACCGAACTTTCTTCCCTTTTCAAATGCCCTTCTAAGATGCTTGAGGTGTTCGTCATATGAGGTAGAATACACAGTGATATCATCAAGGTAGATAACAATTACTTTGGCTTTCTCATCAGAAAAAGATATGTCCATAGCTATTTGAAACTTTGCCCTTGAATTCATGAGCCCAAATGGCATCTTGGCATACATGAATTTTCCTCATGGAGTTGTGAAGGTTATCTTCTCCTCATCATCAGGGTGCACCATAATCTAATTGTATCCAGAGAAGCCATCTAACATTGACATTTTCTGAGAACCCACCACTTTCTATAAAATGTGATCCATCTTAGGCAGTGGGTAGTTGTCCTTTAGAGATACTCTACTTAAATTTATGAAATCCACACACAACCTGATTTCTCCACTTTTTTTTATGACTGGCACCAGATTCTCCACCCATTTAGAAAATCTCGGGGATACTATGATATTGGCTTCAAATAACTTCTTTACCTCTTTATCAATAAAGGGTTTATCCTTCTTAATTTCTGTTTGAAAGGTTTGTGATGTTCTTTGATTGGGATCACATGCTGAATTTTACTGGTGTCATAGACTTTTAGATCATCATAGCTCTAGGAAAAAACATCAAGAAACTCTTTCATTAATTTGATATATTTCTCTTTGACTTTAGGGATGAGCGTTTTGGACAACTTAATGATCTTTGGGTCCTCTTGAGTCCCAATATTTCGATCTTCCACATCCCCTTCATTTACTGTAATTTTTGGACTTCTGGCCACATCATTATTATCAAAGAGTTTCTCCAATGGAACAAGACCCTTGGGAATGATGTTATCTTTAGCTGAACTATGTCTCTTCCTACAATATGATTATCGAAGTACCCATCCTTGGTGAAAGAAGCTACATCTACTTCTTCATCACAATATTCTTCATCAATGTTCATATTCTCAAATTCATTCTCCATCTTGAGGAAGCTTTCTATCTGTTTGCCATCTTCAAAAAATTTCCAGTACTTAATATTATATGGTACTGTTGGCTTGTACTTGACCTCAACCTTGTATTTTTGTCAGGGATTATTGGAACTTTGAAAACCACTGTTGAAGTAGCCAAGGAATCAACAATCTGATTATGTTCTCTTGGAATTGCTGAAAGATTATACTCTATAAATTTATTAAGGAGGTCTAGTACTAGGTTCCTATAAGCCCTAAGTCTGGGATGTTTTGCTTGGTATATGCCTTTGATTTTATTGATAATTAGATCAGAGTATCCATGTACAACAATTATTTTGGCACCCAATTCTCCCAAAACCTTCAACCCCAATATTAATGCTTCATATTCTTCCATGTTATTCGTGCACTCAAAACCAAGTTTATAAGAACATAATTTTGAATGTCCTTTGGGGTGATTGATCCATACACCAACCCTTTCTCCTTCTCTGCAGACAGCTCCATCGAAACTCATCTTCCATGTTTGATCTTCTATGTTATCTTGCTACTATGAAAACTCCTCAATCTGTTGATCAGATCTTTCATTGTCAGCCATATCAATCTCTGACTCTTTTTCTTCAATACACAGGTCATTGAAGAAATTGGAGAATCCCAGCTCAGTTTCCGCAAAGTAGATGGGATGATTACTCAGCTGTGACTTGTTGTTGACCATGTATTTGAGAAAAACCTCTCTGTACAACCTTCTATCTTGACCAAAGACAAGGATAGTGGCATATGAGATGTCCATCTGGAGAGTTCCCTTTAATTTTACAGCCCAAGACCTCAATAACAACATGCCAAACTTGGGAGGAATATCCGCAACCACTACATTCATAACCATGTTCTTTGTTGGGATTTGTGCTAAAGACACTACTAGATGTTTTATAAGACCTAGGCACTTCATCTTCCTAGAATCAAAAGAGAACAGGTCTTTGTAATGCCTTGTGATGTCCAAGTCTAGTTGATCCATAACCACCTTGGGCATTAGGTTATGAGATTCTCCTAAATCCATCATGGAATTGTAAAGAGTCATATCATGGATTTTTAGGCTGACATAGAAACGTGGGACTTCTTGACTATCATTGTTTTCTTCTACTCTTGGTCCAAATAAAATGGCAGGGTGATCATCTTGTACATTTAGGGTATCAGAAGTATGTTCCATCTTAAGAATCTTGATGATCTGATTTATATATTCGTTGTTCTTGACCAGTTCATTGAATGGTACAGAAATTTTGATCTTGTCCATATCACTTTCAAAATTAAAGGAGGATGACATTTTCTCTACCTCTTTGGTGACTATTTCTTTCCTTGCCTCTAATATTTTCTTTTGGGGCTCTTCTTTCTTCTTTCCTTTGTCCATAATAAATTTTGCAACATAATCATTTGCAGTAGAATCTTTTGCAGCATAATCCTTTTTGGGCTGACTTGAAGAGGGTATGTTACTCTGAGTTTCTTTGGTGGGGTTTCCTTTTGGATGATTTCCATT